>CM076465.1:838057-848057 GCA_038419695.1 Scomberomorus guttatus | reverse complement strand
CATACGGTGGCCCCTAAGGACAAAATACAGGACATACAAAAGCACAAACACTAGGAGAAATGTGCTTCAAACCAGAGAGAAGCTACAAAAGTGAAAAGTGTTTCAGACCTGTGTAGTTCAGTCTGGTTCAATGGGATTCTGGTTGGTTTTCCTCCTTGGTGCGATTCGAGTGGTCTCAGGCTATTTGTGGTTTGAGTTTTAGTTGCAGAATGAAACGAGGTCTGACCTGGACTAACAACCAAACATGTTGTCTTGTTGATATTTGGGCAAAGGAGCTTCTTCAGGACCTTCTTCCCCAGACACATCTGACCAATGAGAGGAGAGAACGTTCTCACATGGCTTTTGTGATGCCTTTTAGTTCGCTTGAATTTTTCTGTGTAAAAACAAACTGAACAAAGGGAAAAACACACCAAGTTTACTGAGAGGAAACACGAGAAACATGCAAGAGAAATGCAACAAAAACTAAAACACACAAAAGTGAAATACAAACCTTAAAGGACACATATTCTGCACATTTCCAGCTCTATATTTATATTCTGGGGCTCTACTGGAATATCTTTACATGATTTCCAGTTAAAAACTCCTTATTTATCTTATACTGGCCCTTTATGCAGCCCCTCAGTTCAGCCTCTGTCTGAAACAGGACGTTTTAGCTCCTGTCTCTTTAAGGCCCCCCTCCTGATGAGCCCGCTCTGTTCTGATTGGTCAGCTTCAGGAAGCTTCCTCCGGCTCCGGAGGCTACGTAAACAAACTATAGTAGCAGGATTTCACTTCTTTTTCTCCTTCTTTACTCCAAATGTCAACTTCTCAAATCCATCCGTACATGTTGGAGCTGAATCAGATCTGAAATATGAGAGTGGACAACACATGGAAACACCTTAGCAACCACCTTAGCAACCACCTTAGCAACCACCTTAGCACCCACCTTAGCAACCACCTTAGCAACCACCTTAGCACCCACCTTAGCAACCACCATAACAACCACCATAGCAACCAAGGCTACAGAACAGATGGCTGTATATGAGCATGCGCAACAAGCCGACATCAGATCAAGGAAGAAAAAAATGGTTGCAAACGAAGCGTTCAGAGCAGGTTGAAGCCCTGACTTTTGACTTGCAGGCAGCATTTCTACATACGTTCAACTCAAGTTTCTGAACTTTGTCCATGTTTAACATCCGACATCAGAACAGGAAATAAATAACAGAAAACCACTAAAAGAAGAATATGACCCCTTTAAGAGAAATGCACTGCAAAAAGACTTAAGAAACAGGAAGTGCTCCTGACCACTAGGGGGAGTCATGAGCTCTTTGACTTGTAGTGACAAAGACACAGGAGACTCGTTTGGGGGGGGGGGGGGGTACGGGTATTTGTTGCATTTCTCTTAATGTTTCTTCAAGTTTGTAGATTTTTGACATTTGAATGCTTTTGAATGTGTTTTGTCCTTAAAGGCCACCATAGTAACGTATGTATAAAGTGGAAATGTTTGGGACAAAAATGTGCAAATTATTAATATGCTGTATGTGAAGATGTTCTTTAAAAGAAAAATGCAGACTAATGTGCAGAAACACACACTGGTATTTATATCACAGCACTTTATGTTAAAAGTGAATTTATTTTTATCCAAAGTATAATTAAATTATGCAATATGATGTGAACTAAGATCAGTGGATTCCTGCTGTAATGACATGTGAACAGACGGAGATATGTGCATGTTTGTGGCAGACGTGTCTCTGTTAGCTTCCCTCCTGAAGATAAATGTGTTTCTGCTGAATGTCAGAGTTGTAGAGAAGGGCTTCAAGCTGCAATGCTCAACATGCAAACGACACAAAACAAACAAAATGACACATAAACACGTTTGTGCCCGACTGTTTTCAGTATTCTGTAGTGAATTAAGTCTTACTGTGAGAAGTTAACAGTAGATTAACGAAACAAAACTACCGGTGTGTGTTTGTAGAATCAGAACAGATTCTAGTAAGGTTAAGATAACTGGAGTTTAAATCTTCTGCTTACAGAAACTAGATGATGAATGAATGATGAAAAATGGATTTAAGTCATTTTAAAGATTAAAGATTTCAGTCTGCTTCAAACGAAGCGTTCGTCAGATCGTCTAACAGCGTCTGAAACCTCTCCGATGGTGGTTAGCTGTATCTGACACTAGAGTTGCAACTATTAGTCAATTAATTGATTAGTTACCAACTAATCACCAACTATTTTGGTAATTGAATAATCGTTTTTAAGCATTCTTTAAAGAAAAAATTCTCTGATTCCAGCTTCTCAAATGTGAATATTTTCTGGTTTCTTGAGTCTCTGTGACAGTAAACTGAATATCTTTGTGTTGTGGACAAAATGACACATTTGAGGACGTCAGCTTGGACTTCTGGGAAACACTGATCCACATTTTTCTGATATTTATGGAGCAAAAAACGAATCAATTAATGGAGAAAATAATGAAAATAATCGTTAATTGTACCCTATCTGACACTTTTGTAACTTCTGTGTGAACTAACCTTGTTGTGCGACCCGGTTTGTTTGGACACGGTCCAGTTAGCTCGATCGCTAACTGTGTATTCCTGATATCTCTGGTTAAATGTGTTTGCTCTCTCAGAGGGATTCATTTCCCAAATTCCTGCTGAATCTTAACAGACTGACTCTCGATGCCCGTCAGTGTCGATGTTTTTACCTTCTTCATGCTCGACAATTATTTACGGATTCATGCTGTGATAAAAAATGTTTCTGTGTCTGGTTTGCTTGACAAATTTCTATACAAGTTTAAAATAAATATTTTTGCTATTAACACGTTTTTGTCATGTTTATTTATGATGTTGGAATCAGCGCAGCATGATGATGAGTAAGTTAAGGAGGAAGTCATTCACCCCTCACTGTAACCCCCCCCCCCAGAATTATCTTTTAACACCTTCAGTTTGTTAATTAAGTGGATTTTGGTTTTTGCCTTTTTTAATTAATAGACTAATAAAAGGATTTCTGGCTCCCAAAACAAACGGCTTGATTCAGATTAAGGTGTGAACAATGTTTTCACAGGTACATTAAGAATGAATTCATGGTATTTAAAGGGATTCTTGTTCCATAGTGAATTAATGTTATTAATGGAAACATAAACATATGAAACTGAAATCAATACTAATTGATTCGTGGGTATTCTGATGGAAATTGTCCTGAAAAAAAAAAATCTGTTATATATAACAGAAACGCTGACTGTCTTTATTGACAATTATTACAATTTACCTGAAATATTTGTTTTTTAAAAAAAATCTTATACATGTATGCATTTGTATATCTTCACCTATTAATTATTGATGGCATATTACACTTATGATCAAATATAAAACATATTCTGGTGATTAATTCAATAGAAAGTCAATTAAATTATATGATTAATTAAATTAAGTATCATTAAATATTACATTTCATCTGTGTAGTTCTGTACATAATTAAATACAATAACATCAAACCTCTTCACATACACAGTGAGAATAAACTCAATAAACTCAGGTTATTTCTAATTAAATTAGAAAACAATATTTCTTTCTGGTTTGTTTTCTCAAAGAAATTCAGACGTTTGAAACTCAAACTCAAACATTTTTTGGAGGCACAGTTGAGGATTAATGCCATTTTTTCTTATAATTCTGAATTTAATCCCATAATTCTTTCTTTGTTTCAGATTTAGTGGATTATTAAATTAGTCTGTCATGTGACCCTGATGCTCTTTTGGGTGTAGAAGTGATAGCGAGATTTAAGTTTTAATGTTTTGCCTCAAAACCAAAGTTCCCTTTCATTTATGACTGAGAGCGGTGTGACACATGAGATGTGATAGTTTTTCATTTCTGTCACAATACTGAAAGTTGATTTTCAGCTGGACAAACTGTGGAGTTGTTACAGAAAGTCCTTGAAAAGTCAAGGAGGCGATGATCTTTATATTTCTGCACCTCGATGATCAGGAGGATGAGTGACATCACTGGTAGTAAAAGCTGGCGGTGACTCTGAAGACGTCTGACGTGCCTTCGTACGGCGTGATGACGGGTCGCAGGCCCTTCAGCTGCTTGTAGTGTCCGAAGTGTTTGATCCTGTAGGAGCCGCTGGGCGTCAGCCGGGGAACGTGCCACTCAACCGTCACGTTACTCTGCCGGTTCGAACCCTTCAGCCAGTGAAACCTGCAGCAAGACACGTTAAAGATCAGTCCCAGCAGAGGCCTGATTTAGAGTTTTTTGGGGCCTTTTGACAAAAATATATCAGTTTTTAGTCAACCTGGAACTTTCAGTTTCTTCTCCAGAAGAAGGAAAAGCTGAAAATATGGAAAGTAAACTCCAGGAACACACAAAGGCCAATAAAAGAAATGAGACATTGTGTTGAGTTACATGAGCTAGACAGGAAGTGATGTCACAACTCCGGCTCTCTCTTACTTTTAGTCAGTGATAGTTCAGAAGCCATATTCACTATTGTTCACTGTCTGGTTTAACTCGAGCTAACATGCAGCTAAAACATTAAAACTGTTAATGTTTTAGCTGCATGTTAAACATGTCAAACATGTTAACAAACATCTGGAGGATTTACAACATTAATTCTAACCCTGAACATGAAAGATTGCCAACTTAAACTAACATTAAGCTAATGTTAACATCACATTAGCCCTTGATAATGCTACGTTAGCGTAGCTTTTTATAAACGTGTCGGTGCGGTCTGCAAGTTTCCACAATTTGTTGCTGCTTCTTGTCTGATTCTCAGTGGACTGTAGATGAATTTAGTCCATAAATGTGAAACATAAGATAACATTACTGACAGAGACGCGTTACTGAATGAAGATGCTTTTTATTAACATCAGAGCAACAACTCAAACAGTTAAGCAGCTGATCACAGTGTGTGATTCCACAGATGCTGCAGCTCATTTAAACACTCATTGGTTCATTTGTCCACTCGTCCATCCAAATAGTATTTTTTATCATTTTTTTGGTTTTTGTTTAAAACTAACACTTATTCCTGGACTGGACTCGACAACAGAAAGGAAAGAAAATTGATGAAAATCTCGAATTGTTGTATTGTTACTAAAAACTGCTATTTTGGATTTTTTTCTGTGACACTTCTATTCTCTCAAGAAAAATGAGTATATCAGACGTTTCAGCAAGTGCCCCAAAACATGTGACAGCGCCCTCTAGTGGACGCAGTAATTATGTGGTGTCATTATAGAGCGGCAGAGTCCGTGTAGGGAGGTCAGGTGGATGATACTTTCCAATAGTATCTTTGACCAAACCTTGATTTTTTTCAAAACTTCAAAATTACTTTAATTCTGTCAAACACAAACAAACTCCCTTTTTTTGCATCATTAGATTTTGTCATGTGTTTTTTACAGTGTTGTTGTACTTTTGCAGAGACTCTACATGCAGTACACACACCTGGTCTCCCATGATGCATCAGTGTGGACGACTTCCCAGGTGTCTGTTCTGTTGTCATAAATCTCCACGGTAACAAAAGTTTTATCTCTCTGCAAGAGGTGAGAAGACAGACGTGGTTAGACGAAAGGAAAGCAAAAAAGACACAAAGACACGACGGAAAAAATAAACAAGAATAAAACAACAAGAGAACAAAGAAACAAGACAGAGAAACAGTTTTTGGTCTTACGATGTCTCCAGAGTGTCGAGGGTTTCCTGCTACAAACGTAACAGAGACAACATCACCCTGAAAAATATACACAAACACATTCAACACTTTTATTTACTTTATGTATGGTCACGAAATATAAAAATACAAACTTCTGTTAGTATTCAGTGTCTCGTGCTCAACTCTATTTTCAGACAGCATAAATGCAATTATGGCAAAATGACAGTTGTAAAACGTAGGATTAAAAAAGTATTTTCAACATTTTTTTAAAGTAATTACAAATTTACATCAGGCGCAAAACTTCAGTTGCCTCATTCACACAAATTTGACAGCTGGAGCGTTATCAGTGGAACAGGTGTAATCTCCTCCAATCTGAACAGTATGAGAGTGTGAATGTGTGCGTCCTACCTGTCTGTAGACGGGGTAAACCTGCTGCAGGACGTCTCCAAAGCTGCTGTTCGCTGGTTTTCTGTCAGCAGCTGCTGCAGGAAGCAGATTAAAGAGATTCTTCTGAAAGAAAGGAGGCGAAGGGCCGACCGGCAGCTCCGACACTCTGTCCTGAAAACACAGTTATTACATTTAAATGACACCACGATGATCATTTTGTTATTGTAACTTCAGCTGAAGGACAATGATAGAAAAAATACTGATGTGGAAATCCTGTGACGCTGCAGCACTGCAGAGGATGAGCAGGTACAGAGGGTGCTTGAATTGGGTATCACGGTGTTTTCGGACAGGAAACGAAACAAATTTTCAGCTTGCGTCATTCACGTAAATTTGACTGCTGGTCCGTGTTGATTCACCCCAAACAGCCAATGTACAGACAGTGTAAAAGATTTTGGTGGAAAGCATTTTATTCTTCAATATGATCATGTAGTATGGAAATATGAATGTTAGGAACAAACTGAAACTGACACATCAAACGTGTTCAGCACAGCAAATCTTTGTGCCAAATGCAGTTAGGATGCTAAATGCACAGCCGACTTTTACAATTCGTCTTCTCCGATTTTATTTAATCATAATGTATTTTTTACTTAATTTATGTGTTTTAAATTATGTTACTTGGTGTGTGTCCCTGCTGCTTGTCCTCATCACTGTCCTGTTTTTTATTGTTCTTTCACACTATGTGATGAAGATAATTTTCCACAACATGGACCAAAAAGTTCCTAACTAACAGACTGTAAAGGCGTTAGCTGTAAGAAATGAAATGTGACCCCGACTACACACTGCTTTTTGTAAGACGTCAAAAGCCAAAAAGGTTGGAAACCACTGGTTTCATCTTTAACAATGTGTTGTATTTTAAAAGCTTGTTATATTATCCATTGTGTCAAATCTTCATCTGAAAAGTAACTAAAGCTGTCAAATAAATGTAGTGGAGTAGAAAGTACAATATTTCCCTCTGAAATGTAGTGGAGTGGAAGTATAAAGTAGCATCACATGGAAATACTCAAGTAAAGTACAAGTACCTCAAAACTAAGTACAGTACTTCTGTAAATGTACTGTGCACCAAGTAGTTCAGCCTCTAATCTCAGAACTCAGCAGATACTCCAGGTCTTTCTCTTATTTCCCTCTTGTCTCTGTATGTTCATGAAGCAGAGTCATAAAGCCTCAACACAGTCAGAGTACCACCACCTGAGTTATGTCTCACTGTGTACCATCACCTCCTGATGAATACCCGTAAACAACTACAATAAAAAACAATAAATGACACATTGGAAAGCAAAAGGACCCTCCATGGTTTCAGTTTATGTTTACATTAATTATTTAAATTTCCTGACACAGCACTGGCATTTAAAGGTGTTATCCACCCAATCACACCTGTGCGATGGCTCTGGCCAGGCCTCGGTACTTGTGCAGATACGCACTGAGCGTGTGCGGACCGTAGATGGTGGAGGCTCCTTCATACCGCTGAATCTGAAAAACACGGATCACAACTCACTGTCAGCAAAGACACACGCTAACAGTTTCCTCCAGCTGCCAGTATTTGTGCTAAGCTAGGCTAAACACGTAACATTTAATTTAGTTTAACGTTGCAGTTACATTTTCCCTGCTGATCATGTAATCACAGTACAGGTTTAAGCTCTGACTGTCAGTTTGAATTATTTGTTTTTGGGAAATCAGTTTTTTCTGTCATGAAGACGGATGGCTTTAAATACTACGATACCCATGAACCTCAGCTGCTGCTGCTGCTATGGAGACGAAGCCTGTCAGAGGGGCGAATCACCAAAAATCAAACTGCTGAATGTTTTATCAGGTTTCTATAAAGTGTCATCTTTAGCTTCAGGTAGCAGAGCATGCAGCAGAAATTTAAGCTCTGTGAATGGATGTTTGTTGCTGAAATGCATCCTGGGAGTCATAGTTGACTTCTTTACCTCCGTTTCTATGTGCACAGGCTTGTACCTTTGACTTTTTTTATCAAAGATTCAGATATTTTCTAACACAGTTGTTCATCTTTTATAATGATGATGTGTGTGTGTACCTGGTACTCTTCATAGGTGGTGATGTAGTGTGTGTACACGTTGCTCAGACCAGCAATCACCACCTCCAAGTCCCCAAACGTCCCCTCCGACTCCAGCTCCTGACACGCGCACACACACACACACACACACACACACACACACACACACACACACACAGTACTGTCACATGACTTGTTGCAGTTGTTTAGGTGCGATGATGTTTGTGTTCATCTCACCTGTTTGACAGCTTCTCTTAACCTCCTCCCTGACATGGTGCTGTTAAAACACGCAGAGCAAAGCCACAATGTCAGGATCAAGTCAGTCAAAGGTATCATCAGTAGTATTAACTCTAGTATCATCAGTATCATTGTGAGGAGTACTATCAGCTGTATAATCATCAGTACTATCTTTAGTAGTATTAGTAAAATGTTGTTACGTGATTTCTCCAGGAACTGCGATGACAGCTACAGAGCCGATTGTGATGATCTGAACGTCAACAACCTGAGGATGCCAGGGCAGAGGCCAGTTCATCTGCACACACACACACACACATTCATTCATTTTTATTTTACACCCTTCTGCACACGTTTGTTTTGTTTTATTTTCAAAATGTACCTGATGTGCTCTGATTGTATCTCTGCATCTTCCTCACCTCTCCAGTGCTGAACAAGATGGGTTTGGGTCGGTGACATTCCTGCGTCTGATTGGACGGCTCGCCCAGGAGAGCATCTCTGATCCCATCCCAGAACGGGTCGCCTTCCACAGCACCTACACAGAGAGAGGCACACTTTATCTCAATGAAAGCCAAAAACAGCAAAATCAGAGGTTTCTTTATTCTTTATCTTTCTCTTTGTTTTGTGCTTTATGTGATTTGGCTGCTATAACTATCTATCAAACTCTTAATTCAATCTTTACACAACTACATCTGTCTTTTTTATGTGAACAAACCAGTGAAACACCGTGAATGTGTTTGAGGAGAACTCGTTTGTTTGACGCAGACTGAAGCCTTCAGAGTAGAATAACAGTAGAATCACCCTGAGTGAAGTTGAGGTCTCCTCCTCCGTCTGTTGTTCCTGCTGCAAAGCTGTGACCCAGAGCTGGTTTACAAGTGCTGACCTAAAACACACACACACACACACACACACACACACACATAAATATATATATATATATATATAAGTAAACACAGACGCTGTGAAAAAGGTTTAATGTCTGTTCAGCAGCTGAGTCTCAGGATATTTAAAAAACTCTCAGCTACGACCCACAACTTTGCATACAGTGTTGCTCAGTGAGAGCTGATGTCGGGCTTTTTTGATGTATGTTGCTCATATCTAGAAAGGACGGGAGCCAAAGTGAAAGTGTTTTCTGCTGCTGAACTTTGAATACAGGTTGAAGAGAAGACACTTTTGTATCTGCGGGCGTGTTTTCATCCTGTATGTGAGGATATCTGAGTTAAAGGGGACAGTTTTGCGGTTTTCTGTTATTTATTTCCTGTTCTGATGTCAGATGTTAAACATGGTCAAAGTTCAGAAGCTTGAGGTGAACGTATGTAGAAATGCTGCCTGCAAGTCAAAAGTCAGGGCTTCAACCTGATCTGAATGCTTTGTTTGCAATGTTTGTTTCTACCTTGCTGGTGAGCTGGTGGCTTGTTACACATGCTCATAAATGGCCGTCCATTCAGTAGCTTGGTTGCTAAGGTGGTTGCTAAGGTGGTTGCTAAGGTGGTTGCTAAGGTGGTTGCTAGGGTGGTTGCTAAGGTGGTTGCTAAGGTTGCCATATGTTGTTCAGTCTCATATCTCAGATCTGATTCAGCTCCAACATGTACGGATGGATGTGAGAAGTTGACATTTGGAGTAAAGAAGGAGAAAAAGAAGTGAAATCCTGCTACTATAGTTTGTTTACGTAGCCTCCGGAGCCGGAGGAAGCTTCCT
>CM076465.1:786294-837557 GCA_038419695.1 Scomberomorus guttatus | reverse complement strand
AGAAAAAATATATTTGTAATATAATATACATATAATATGTCTGAATATTTCCAGAAAGTCAATATTTTGAGAAAAAAGTTGCAGTATTTCGTGTGTGTGTGTGTGTGTGTGTGTTTGTGTGTGTGTTCACCTCTAAGCGCAGCCTCTGTGATATCATTCCTACATCTGCAGTGATGAACACAACTCTCCGTCTCCCGTCGTCGATGATGAAGGCTCGGCTGTACAGGCGAGTGTGTATGCCTGCAGCCGTCTGCTTAGGGTTTGCATAACCCATCTACACACACACACACACACACACACACACACACAGATACAGAGCTTGGTGTAATCATTTAAAAAAAGAAAACGCTCAAAAGTAAACTGGGCTGTTTCAGGTTTCTTACTCTGGTGAGTTACTTTCTACTAAAGGAATTGTCTCTATGAAAACTGTCTCCATTGTCATTTTATCCATCCAATTTTAACCAAATTTCCAGAAAATTGTCAAAAGAAAATATAATATTTGTTTCCATCCAGCAGATAAACAGCAGGTGGCGCTAATTCTCCAGTCGCTGCCATTAAACCGCTGCAGAAGAAGAAGACACAGCGAGATGACCTCCTTCTTTGAAAGCTGCAAACAGCACAAACTAAATTCCATCCACCTCCGTTTTTTGGGTGGAAGCAGAGAACTTAGAAACAGATATCAGAAAACCCAAACTGCCTGGACAGAAACCACTGTGGGAGGAGACACAATATATGTTTTGTCATCACTGACTGACCCGTCTTGCTTCAGTTAAATTTGAAACCGTCATATTGTTAAGAATCAAGCGTCAGCATGCTAGCTGTTGCTGAAACAAACATTTACACTCTTGTGCAGATTGTGTGTTTCCACCTGCAGTTCATTCAAACTCACACAGGTCGACCTGAGACTTTATGGTCTCTGACTGTATGTCACAGTTCATATCAGAGATTTCTGCACAGAAACCATAAAGATTATCAGTCCAAACACACCCAGTCACACAGGAACCGTCCATCCACAGCTGCAGACTTTGGAGTTTGATTCTCTTTGATCCACCAAACTAAACCCATCGCTCCACTGCACCTTTCTTCAGAAATTAATAGAATTATGGGTATTATACTCAGTGGCAGTGAAAAGACTGATCTTGTCATGTTGCACTGTGCACACAGGCCTACTTGGCTGATAACTTCGCTTTGTCTTGACTTATTGTTGACATATTGTCTTATATTGATGAGTTTATATTCTGTGTACTGATAAGGAGGGCACTTCATTTACTGTTTGTTGCTGTCCATTGATGCAGGGTGCAGAATTAATGTTGCTGGGACATATTGTGAAGGGTGTGTGTGTGTGTGTGTGTGTGTGTGTGTGTGTGTTGGGGGGGGGGGGGGGGGGGGGTCTCCAAAATGTCCATAGTCCCAGGGCCTAAAGTAATGTTAAGGTGCCCCTGGCAGAAACGTGCACTTTGAAATCAGGACCGTAGTTTGTTACTTTGCTTCAGTCCACTCTTAAAACTCGGCAAAACCAGTATGTTGGCACGACTACACGTCAGTGTTGACTTGAAATGTTGTCGGACACCTGGGCGTCGTTATCGTCTCAACATGGATGTCTGGGAGTCTTATCATCTTTACATGGACAAAATGGAAGAAGCAGCATGGCGGGAGGCCCTGAGGGCAGCGTCAGTGTTCAGTGTGTGTTTTTACTGACCAGAGGAATTTCAGCCGGCGGCCCGGTGCAGTCAGCTCGACCCACTCCGATCAGGTAAGGTTTGTGTTGAGGCTCCGGACTGGGAGGAAGAGTCGGACTGGGAGGAAGAGTCGGACTGGGAGGAAGAGTCGGACTGGGAGGAAGAGTGGACTCCGGACCTGACAGGACAACAGAAACATGGTACCTGTCAGTTTTAAAGGACTATACCACTGCTCTTTCATGTTTTAGCTCATTACAAATCATTTCACAATCCATTACTGTTCATCATTTTCTAAATCACCACTTTCTAAATCATCGTTCAGTATTCATATTGATATTCTTTATCAGGCATTATTTTCAGTTAATTTCTATAAAAATCGGTTGATTTTGCAGGGACTTGAAACTGCAGAGAGATAATCTGTCACGTTCGATGTTTAGTCAGCTTTATATTCTTTGGTATGTTATGTGGTATGTAGGTGGTTATTTGTTTATTTTAGTTGTGTTGTGATAAATGTATATAAGAAAAAGAAGTTTTTATGCTTTCTGTTCTATGTGTAAATGTGTAGATGTGTCCTCACCTGTGTCCGCTTTCCAGGTGAACATCAGCGTGATCAGCGACACACTCACAGCTGTCATGAGGATGAAGAGGACGGCGAGCGTCGCCTCCAGAGCAGAAAAACCACAGCACACAGACTTCCTGCCTGCCATACTGTCTGTCAGCACAGGAAGGACAATTTCACTGCTCGTCAACACAGAAACACAGGAGTCCTCTGGATACTGTAACCACACTACAGGTTAATGTTCTGACCATCAATTTGAATTATCTTTCTTTTTGGGTAATTTTGGCTCTAAATACTACTGAGAAAGAAGAAAAAACAAAGTTCTGATACACAAATCTGTTTTCACTTTTTGGACTTTTTCTCTAATCTTTGATTTTTGCTGAAATATTGGATCATTTGAACATTTATTGAAATGAAACCATGTGAGAAGTTTAGAGGGAAAAATCACTATTTGGTGGAGCTGTTAACAACTCATAGACATCTGAAATGTGACCCCGACTACACACTGCTTTTTGTAAGACGTCAAAAGCCAAAAAGGTTGGAAACCACTGGTTTCATCTTTAACAATGTGTTGTATTTTAAAAGCTTGTTATATTATCCATTGTGTCAAATCTTCATCTGAAAAGTAACTAAAGCTGTCAAATAAATGTAGTGGAGTAGAAAGTACAATATTTCCCTCTGAAATGTAGTGGAGTGGAAGTATAAAGTAGCATCACATGGAAATACTCAAGTAAAGTACAAGTACCTCAAAATTGTGCTTAAGTACAGTACTTGAATAAATATACTTTCCACTTTCCACTTTCCACCACTGGTTAATGCATACAATTAAAAATAAACTAAGATAAAATGTGAATAAGTGTCTAATTCTTTAGTGTAATTCTAAGGTCACAGTGTATGTTGCTCTTATGCCAAATATTAGTTTTTCCCTCTTGTTGAGGCAGATGCAGAATTCTTCCTCAGAGACAAGACTGTGGTTTTACATGATCGTCCAGCTGCCGTAAATGACTGGATGAACTTCCAACAGCTCCAAAAGCTGCTCTGAGGTCTGTTTCTGTTGGAAAAGTTTGTAGAACTTCAGGGAATCACAGAAGGAACAAACCAGACACGAATGTCTAAACAGATCCGAGTTCAGACATGAAACAAATCTGCGTTAAGACAAGACGCTCGTACTCACCTTCAGCTTCTGGAGTAAAACACAAGAAGGAAAGTTTTCAGCTCAGATCCACAAAGCTGTTATCTGACTGATAAACAGTGGAGTGAGGAGAGAGTCTGCAGGTCTTCTCCTCTCTCGCTCCAAAGGTCAAACACCTGAGCCACACAGATTATAGATTACAGATAAAACATATTTTACGAGTAATAAAGCCACAATAAATTCATTCATACTGTTATCAAACTGTTTTGTTTTTCTTGACTTCGGAAACTCAAGGTCCACTTACTTGCTTGTTCCGGCAGAATGACCCAAACTTCATCTTCATGCTGTCATGGAGCTGTAGATGTTCAAACTTTCCTTTATTCAGAAGTCATGTTGCTGTCTGTTTCTCTTTGTGGTTGTTTTGTGTCTCTTTCAGTGACATTTTGCAAGTAAATGTTCAGGTTCTGCTGTTGGTTCAGAAAGACTCTGTCTAAAGCTTCCACACTGACTCTCCTCTGAACAGAGCTGTCAAACTGATTTCAATTGCTTTACTATTTTTAATGTGACATGTTAGTGTTGCCTCAGGATGAGACAGTGAAGGAAAAAAAGGGCCAAAATCCACAGTGTGTCCACACAGTCATTTCCAGTCTTTTTAGCATCAAATTCCCTCTTTGTGTTTCCTCGGACAGTGTTTCCCTGTTGAGCTGTGGTGGAAGTATAGTAACAAAAAGAGGGACTTTGGCACTAAAAAGACTGTAACGTTGAAAGATATCTACTTGATTTGACTCATTTGGGAAAGCCGTTCTTTGCTGCTCACAACTGTCCTTTATTAGAGATTTTAGACCTGTTGCCATACGTGCATGAAATCAGACAGGTCACATGTGTTTTCACCTGACACTGAGTATGTTTACATGCACATTAGTATTCTGGTTTTGATCATTTTCAGGATGTTTACAAATAACATGAGAAACCTGGTTATTTATCTCCCTCAGCCTCTGTCTGCACCAACTGACTCAACAGGTGAGGTAAATGTCAGCGTGCAGCAGATAATAATTCACATCAGAGGTTCAAACATCCACCGAACACTCTGTTGAAACCAGTTAGTTTGACTTTAAAGTCTGACTGAAGGTAACACCTTTAACAAGCAGAGTGTGAAGAGAAAACCAACCAAAACCTTCTCACACACTGATGTTCTCTCCTTCTGCAGCCAAGAACATCCAAAGCAGTAGTAGTATGTAGTATGTCATGGTGATAGATGTCACTGCAGTCCAGCGGGAGGACGAGAGGTAAGCAGGAGGTCAACACTGGAGCCAGCAGGAGGAGGACCACTGAAACCAGCTGCAACAGAAACACAGCAGCACACACAAAATAAACTAAAACTGAACTCAATGGGAAGATTCACTCTCCAGTGTTGTTAAAACAACAGACTGTATTTTGGGATTTTGTGGGTTCTTAAACAGAATGACAGAGTGAAGCTTTTAAAGTGCAACATACAGAGAAAATAGAGAAAAGTAAAGTGTAAGAAACTCTTGTGTCACCACAGACTATTTCAGACAATCTGACAGAAACTACTGATCAATATTAATTCAGTCAGGTGTATAAAGTCACAAACTTACCTTCATGGTCATGAAAATGTTGGTGTCAGTCAGTCAGGACGCTCTGATGTGTCTGAGCTGTATTTATATCTCAAAGATTAATAAATGACTGAACAGCTGCTGCTTCACATTGATAAAAGTATTTACTGAACAAGTGGAAACATAATGTCCTTGAGTGTGTGTGTGTGTCCCTGTTTACATGACTTTGTTGGGACTTTGTTGGGACCGAAACCTGACATCCACCTACATTGTGGGGACTCTGCTCCTTTACTGGGACCAAAGAGGCCCCTTTCACAACTTTAACTGTTTACTGTGGAGTGAAGTTTTGGTTTTAGGGTTAAGCTTAGCATTAGGCATTAGTAGTCCACCAGCTCAGCTACCTGGGCAGCGTCATCTGCTCTGACACCAAGATTGAAAAAAAGAGATGGACAGCAGACTAGCCGAGGCCAACAGCCACCGAAAGAAGCAAACACAAGTCAGTGTGCGCCGCACTGTCATGGTGACCACCCTCCTGTGTGGCGCTGATCCGTGGGTCCTTGCGCCTCCTTGAACATTTAAAGGTTGAAGCCCTGACTTTTGACTTGCAGGCAGCATTTCTACATACATTCAACTCAAGTTTCTGAACTTTGACCATGTTTAACATCTGACATCAGAAACAGAAAACCACAAAAAGCAGAATATTTCCCCTTTAATGCAGTTTCATGTTGCCCCACCGTCGTGTCCACGGCCCTTTTTAATTATTGTTCGTCATTTCTGCTGAACTGTCTGAGTTTTTCTCTCTTTTCTGGTTAAATGTAGTGAGGACTCAGTGGTGTGGTTCATACACGCTTTATGTTTTTAATATCTGTGTGTGTGCGTGCGTGTGTATGTATCTGTGTGTGTGTGTATTAAGTTTTTAATGTTTATGGGCTGTTTTAGCAGTGATGCTAGTGTTTCCATGGCCACAGCAGTGACACAGGTCACTTCAGGTTGTCCTGATAACAGTTTTTGGCTGTTTGTTTTCACAGCTGGAAGGTTTCTGTTATAAAAAGGTCAATTTATTCAGGCCTTAAACAGAATCACTCCACTTCTTTTTTCTGTAGTGATCACTTTGGCTGGACACTGTAAATTGTTTGGACTGTGAAGTTGTTACATTCCAGCAGATGGCAGTAAAGCAACATTTATGGATGCCAACCGGCTGCTGTAAAACAAACCGGAAGAAGAAGACAGTTGGGCTTAATCCCAACGTCCCTCCTAAACCCTGAACCCTCACAGACTTATTTCACGTCATGGTGACGTCAAATAAGTGCTTGAGTGTAAGAGGCTGCAAGGACTTAAAGTGGTTCAAATAGGAATCAGACAGCACTTTGCAACATATCACATTACCTTGCTGACACCAAAACATATTACGTATGATTGTGGGCCCCTATACCCTTCACTCATGAAGCACATAATATATTAAACAAAACAGATACGTAATATCCAACCCATGAACACCCAGTGCCAGTTTGTTAACAGTTTTTTTTGTTTTGTTAACACTTCTGGGCCTCCCCTGGTAACCCCATATTTAACGCTGATTTCACGTCACAACGCTATGAACTGTGGGTAATTCCCTCAGGCAAAATCTGCAGAGGTGCAGACTTACAGAAAGTGTGCAGGGGCTCAAAATGTCTGCGAGAAAGCCCTCATGCACTTGACGAGTTGACAGTGGGACAGCTCTAAGCCCTCGCAGACTTAGTGGGAACACGCCTAAAACTCTGTGAGTGTGGACGTTGGGATTGGGCCTTGGCTTGTAGCCACACGGTTTTTTGACCGCTGAGTGACAGTAAATTTAAGTTGTTTTGTCTTTCATTTTTCTACTTTAACCCTTCTGTACATCATCTGGCAAGAACAATTCATTTGTTTGTGGAAAAGAAGAAAAATGTAGCACAACGGAGTCTGAATGACAAAGGAAAATAAATATGACAAAAGAAAGAAATCAGTGGACTCTGAGTGATGTTTGAGCATGTTGACTCAGATGCAGCTTAAAAATGTGTCCCAAAATAGAATAAAACTTATATTAAACCTGTTCCTTAGAATAGGGCAGTGTCGCCGGCTTGTGGCCGCCTCCTCCTCCCTTCACCGACGTGAACCCACCGGCCACAGAAGACACCTCGGGGGAAAGAACCAGAACGACACCGTCAGTAATATGTTGTAGTAGATGCAGCTTTAGCCTCCACTCACCTGTACAGCAGACAAACACAGAGTCACACAGAGGCTGGGGACTCTGGGTCCTTCTCTTTTAGATGGCTGTATCTTCTCCTCAGCCTCCCTCTGCTCCTTCCTTCACCGACAGGTACTGTATTATATCTTCTGCTGTCTGGACACTGGATCCTCCCTCGCAGCCACGGCATTGGCCCATCGAGATGCAGGTGATTACATCATCAAGTGTCTGATGTCCAATTACAGCAGCATGTGAATCATTTGTAGAAACTGCAATTAGAGCATAAAAACCCAGTCACTGCAAAAAAGGAAAGCAATTAAATACACAAAAAAATATTCAAACCACAGCAAAAATATAACACTAATAAAACAAAAATATTAATATCTGCCGTGCGACATGAAGCTTACCTTTGATCTTTAGATAAATGCTGTAAATCAGCTGTGTTGACACAATCAGTAGCTGCACTCCATGTACATTTACTAAAGTACTGTACTTAAGTACAATTTTGAGGTACTTGTACTTTACTTGAGTATTTCAATTTTCTACTTTATACTTCCACTCCACTACATCTCAGAGGGAAATATTGTACTTTCTACTCCACTACATTTATATACAGCTTTAGTTACTGTTCAGATGAAGATTTGTGGTATGACCCCTCCCTTTCTGCCTGCAGTGGTTCCACTGGTCTCTTCCTGCAGGAGCTTGCAGTCAGGGTCCACCAAGGCTGAAACTACCAGCTCATTGTCTGTCTCTCTCTCTTAGGCTCCACATCTCCAGGTTTTGAGGTTATTCAACAACCATTTTGGGAAGGGAAGTGTCAGGTTGTTAGAGCCAATTACTTCCCTTAAGGGTCAGTTGTTTTTTTGTTTTGCTAGTTACATACTTGACTGGCTTTGTGGTGGACCCGCCCTGGGGTATTTTGGTGTACACCTGAGCAGGAGTACTTCCTCCCCTGTCAGGCTTGTTAGTAGGTTTCCCTAAGGGACTTGTGGTGTCTAATTTAGGCAGCAGTAAAAGTGGGTAAAGCTCTTAGCTCGGGAGCATCTCTGTGGCTGTGAGAGGGTCTCCAGCTTCCTGGTTGGGAGTCCGTAATTACCCCCCACCACTAACTACACCGAAAACTAGGGGTGAGTTAGTTAGTTAGCTTCAACGGTTGTGATTAGCATTGGTATAGAGGTGAGTCTCCTGTTCACCTGTTACCCGTTTGGTTTGGTTTTCCCATGTGTCCCATTCAAGGTTTGTAGAGAATTGATTGGCTGGTTGGTTGTGAGGGATGGTTTCCCTTCCCTTCATTCAGGAACCTTCATAGCAGGAACCTTCTATGCTAGAGCAGTGCACGAAAGACCAGGCAGCTGGGCTAGCATCTCAGTGGCCAGTGTGGTGCCTAGCCCAGGGAGTTTTTGCAACAGTATCGGTTAGAGATGGTAAAAGAGGGTAAGTGTTCAGATGTGTTCAGAGCTGATAGTCATGAGGACACAGAGGGCAGGAACTCTGTTTGATCTGGTTAATAATCCACCTCCACCAAATAGTGATTTTTCCCTCTAAACTTCTCACATGGTTTCATTTCAATAAATGTTCAAATGATCCAATATTTCAGCAAAAATCAAAGATTAGAGAAAAAGTCCAAAAAGTGAAAACAGATTTGTGTATCAGAACTTTGTTTTTTCTTCTTTCCTCTCCCATTAATCATCTCACGACCCCTCAGATTTATCTGCTGACCCTTTGGAGGGGCCCCACCCCTAGGTTGGGAACCACTGGACTAAACTAGCTAACTGTATATAAAGTAGTTGAAACTAGCTCCACCTCCAGCAGCTACAACAGTAACATGCTGCTTACACACTGATGCTTCAGTATTAATAATCTAATGATGTCATATATAATAATATATCAGTCAGAGGGACCAAACCACTACTTTTACTGCAATACTTTAACTACATCAAGCTCATAATACTTATGTACTTTTACTGCAATACTTTAACTACATCAAGCTCATAATACTTATGTACTTTTACTGCAATACTTTAACTACATCAAGCTCATAATACTTATGTACTTTTACTGCAATACTTTAACTACATCAAGCTCATAATACTTATGTACTTTTACTGCAATACTTTAACTACATCAAGCTCATAATACTTATGTACTTTTACTGCAATACTTTAACTACATCAAGCTCATAATACTTATGTACTTTTACTGCAATACTTTAACTACATCAAGCTCATAATACTTATGTACTTTTACTGCAATACTTTAACTACATCGAGCTCATAATACTTATGTACTTTTACTGCAATACTTTAACTACATCGAGCTCATAATACTTATGTACTTTTACTGCAATACTTTAACTACATCGAGCTCATAATACTTATGTACTTTTACTGCAATACTTTAACTACATCGAGCTCATAATACTTATGTACTGTTACTGTAGTAGAAGTACCTTTTCATGCAGGACCTTTACGTGTAATGGAGTATTTTTACATTGCTGTATTGGTACTTTTACTGCACTAAAGGATCTGTAACTTCTTCCATCACTGCAGCGTCCTAAAGTTAGGACTTACACAAACATTGTTTTTTGGAGTTTCTCCTAACTGGAGCACTGCAGAGCTACTTTTAGTCAGAAGATGTTTTGTGAGTATGAATCCAGAAAGACGTCTGTGGGGAGAAATTTGTGACTTTTGAGCTACAGAAATAAAATTAGTCTGACTTTGTTTTTTAGCAGGCATGTTTTTCCTAAGTGACTAACAGACAGACAGACAGGCAGATGTTTGTTTATTTGCTTTGTTTATTTGTTTACAAACAGAGCTGCCAGCGTCTCTGTTTTCTGCTGATAAGGCAGCGCCGATGTCACTTCCTCCCTCTGCGAAAAGAACAACACTGATTGGCTGCACGGACTCAAATGAGACACACACACACTCACACACATACTGAGCTCTCACTCGGCTTTTTGTTTCTGGAGAGCTCGATGTGGTATAACCATGGCAACAAGAAGTTACCATGGGGATGCTGATTCATCCTCTCTCTCTCACCACATCCTGTATCTGAGGTGCGATTGGAGGTTGGATCACCCGGCTGTCGTCCACTCAGGACGTCCGAGCCTAAAGGACAAAGAAATAAACATCAGTTTTGTTTCTGAAACCTTCTGAAACCAGAAGGAAGCGCTGCATGTTTGTTTGCTGACAGGTTGTGTTGGATGTTTTATTACTTTTATACTCCCCTCCTGTATCATCCCACATCGGGGCCTCGTTTCCCAAGAACCTCTTCAGACTAAGATGATGTAAAATCCATCTCATGAACCTTCTTAAGCTTAAAAAGTGTTTCCCAAAAGCATCGTAACTGGAGACTCTTAGACAAACAAGTGACTCCTGAACACTCGCAGGAGGTTCAGAGCATCTTAAGGAACCAAAAACGATGTTTTATCAAAGTTTTCATTGTTTTGTACATTTTTATGTATTTACTGTTTTCATGAACACTGATGTTCTTTTTTCACTGATGTTTGATGTGAAATGAGTTGATGCTGATGTTTAAATTAGAAAGTAAAACTAAACCAAAACGCATAAATGAGTTAGACAAGTAACCTGACAGTTTGTGACGTCATCATCCTACTCTTCCTCTTCATCATATCTTCATCTCTTCTGGCTGAAACTTTTCCCGGTGGTATATTTTCTGTTTCTGTATTTTCTCTTTTCTTTCTATTTACGGTTTGTATGTTTGTCTCATGTTTACATGCAACAGATCTAACACAGAGATGATGACAGACTGACACGTATTCATGAAACTTATAGGAAGCTGCACTGCTTCATTTAGCTTGAATATGACTAAGCCTTCTGATGATGGACTCTTGTAAATGCTTCTTACTGCTTGTCTTGTTGCTGGTTAGATACAGTTGTGCTGTGTATTAAGGGCGAAGACAAAGACTCACTGTGTTGTTTCTGAGTTGTCAGCACTTGCTTTTCTGCTTTGTTTTACAGGTTTCAGGGAGCTATTAGCCATCACGCCCACTTGCTTTGTTTAACTGATTTCACTGAGTATTTCCTGCTCTGCTGAAGTATATTTGAGCCAGTTTCAAGCGTTGGACTCTTATAAGTGCTTTTTATGACCTTTTAACAACTGTAGACTGTTTAATGCACGTGGAGCTTCATTTTCATACTGAACTGAATTATTTGTGTCATTTACAACATTTATACTTTGTGATGTATTATCATTATACAGCAGCTTACAGACAGTTAAATATGTAAAGTTACTTTTAAATGTCTTCAGCATCATTTTCGGCGTGGACTCAACTCACAAAACATGTAGAAATTTAGGAGCATTTGTAGAAACACTTAACTTCTCAGATCGATCGTTATCGGGAAATGAGACTGATCTATCACCTCTGCTGGCTGTGATCCCTCACTGTCTTCCCACCCTGAACACACGTTACTGCTGCCGGGAATCGAACCGAGTGAGTCGGAAAGAGAACCTGTCAGTCTACTGATCGTCTCATTTTCTATTTAATATTTCAGTGTTTTATCTTGGAAACAGGCTGTTTAGTGTGTGTGTGTGTGTGTGTGTGTGTGTGTGTGGTTGCCTGAGACCACACTATAATGACACTGTGTAGACTGTTTGCATTGTGTTGTGTATGTCGCCTCAGTTCATAATATTACAGCGATGTCTGTGTGTGTTGCCTGAAAACATGTTATAATTGTGAGACGTGAGAGCGTGTTTGTCGTTATAATAGAGCCTTCGGTTACTTCCTGTCTGTCTGTCTGTCTGTCTGTCTGTCTGTCTGTCTGTCTGTCTGTCTGTCAGTCTGTCTGTCTGTCAGTCATACGTGTACTGCAGCTGTACTCATACGTGTAGTACTGTTTGTATTCTCCCTCACTTTCTCCTTTAAACTTACTCTGTATCGAGAAGGTTGAGATGGTTGTAGAAAACGTATCGTTAAGAGATGTGTCTATTCTAAATATAAAACCTCTGTGGCGGGAACAAACAGTCTGTTTTATACAAGACAAACTGTTCTGAGTAATTATTTCACCTCGCTGGCTGATTCCTTTCTGGTTTGATGGAGAATCGTTCTTGAAGGCTGAATTACTTGTTAATATGTTTTTCTTTTTCAGAGAGCAGAAAATTTTAGCGAAGACTCTAATTTCAGCTGCTCTGCTCTGCCACGGCTGATTGGTTAACGAGGACTGAGAAGCTTAACGAAGCATCAAGCTCATTAACGGATGAGACTGTGGCCCAAAGAACTGTTTTACCTCCACAGAGGCTGAGCTCTTCATCTGCATTCATCATTATGAGTATTTTTAGTTTAAGATTTTTAAATAATCAGAGACAGAGATGAGTACTTTCCAAAGGAAAAGGAGCCAAATCACATGAATAAAAAACTGAAAAACATTTAAAAAGGTCGATAAGAAGTAAAATAACTAGAATACAAACAACAAAACTCATGATTAGAGACTGAAACAACAACAAACTCCAAATATATATGTTAACATTTTAGTGTAGTTTATAGATCATAAAATATAAAAAAGAAATTCAATCATTTTCTGTTAATCACTTAAAAAATCTCATTTGTTTTCCCATGGTGCACTTCCTGTTTGCTATAGTAACAGCAAAGCTTTTAGGGTGCAGATTCAGAGCGATGCTGCGATTGGTTATGATTTCATTTACATGATTAAACAGTTTTACTACCGTTATGACGAGAGACGTGACACAAAAACAAACAAACAGATCAGACAGATACGTGTTTGTTCTGTGACGAACAAACAAACAAACAAACTCAGTGTCACAGCAGCAGGAGCACACCTGAACACCTGAGCTCAAGTCTGTCAGTGTTCAGTCCTGGACCCATTTTTACATGATTAGATAGAAAGATATACATATACACACATTTGCATTTATCACTATGGTAACCACTGGTGACACTGTAGAATGCCTGTAGAATTCTGCTGTTGTGTTTCCATGGTGATGATACAACTACATAGAGAGGAGGAGGAGGAGAGAGAAGGAAAGGAGAAGGAAGAGAGCAGAGGAGGAAAAGAAGCAGGAGAAAAGGAGAGGAGGAAGAGGAGGAAGATGAGGAGGAGAGGAAGAAGAGGAGAGGAGGAGAGGAAGAAGAGGAGAGGAGGATAATTGAGTTATAACCAATCACAGCAGGCTGACAAGCCTGCAGGGGGGGGGGGGGGGTAATGGGCGTGCCTTGTGTTGTCATGCCAACTGCAGCCCATTAAACAGCTTTCATCATCACAACATGACAACATGGGGGGGGGGGGGGGGGGGGTAGCTCTGCCTCTCTGTTCTATTCAGTCTGCAGACTGAAACAACTCAATTTCACCCCTCACTAACACTGAGTGTGTGTGTGTGTGTGTGTGTGTGTCTGTCTGTGTGTGTGTGTGTGTGTGTCTGTGTGTGTGTGTGTGTGTCTGTGTGTGTGTGTGTGTGTGTCTGTGTGTGTCTGTGTGTGTGTGTGTGTGTGTGTCTGTGTGTGTGTGTGTGTGTGTCTGTGTGTGTGTCTGTGTGTGTCTGTGTGTGTCTCTGTGTGTGTCTGTGTGTGTGTGTGTGTGTGTGTGTGTCTGTGTGAGTTTGTGTGTGTGTCTGTGTGCGTGTGTGTGTCTCTGTGTATGTGTCTGTGTGAGTTTGTGTGTGTGTGTGTGTGTGTGTGTGTGTGTCTGTGTGTGTGTGTGTGTGTGTGTCTCTGTGTATGTGTCTGTGTGTGTGTGTGTGTGTGTGTGTGTGTGTGTGTGTGTGTGTGTCCAGCAGTCATTTAGAACAATGACAAACTGCCACACAGAGAAGAAAGACGAGGAAATAAAAGATTCATAAAGATTTCAGACTTCCTTTATGAAACATTCTGTTTGAACTGTTGACAGTCAGCCAGGAACACAAACTGTTAAATAATCACTAAATAACCAGTCAGAGAAAAAGTCAACACTCTCTCCTTAACACGGCTGTGTATTTGTTAAATATCTGAGACACTTAATATGGAAAATAGGCTCATATGGCAGATAAGTCATTAAGCTTGTTTAAGATTAACCAAATCTGGAAAGTGAACGATATCAGGAGGCAGCAGCAGGAAGTCAGAGTATACAGGAAGTCCCAGAAATATTTACATCCTGTTAGATCTGATACACAGTTAATAAAATGTTAGAACAATCTGTTAAAGTGTGTAGCTACTGAGTCACTAACAGCAGTTTTAATGGTGTTGTGTATGATAGGCAGGGGGTTGACAGCTTGGACCCTCTGAAAATCATAAAATGAAATTTTAGGGGGTCTCAACAATGGGCCTAATTATTTTCTATTTATCTACACAGAAAGGTTTATTTTTCTGAAACTATTGAAACGATTGCAGTGCAGACACTTTGCTGCTTGCTCTCGCCTCTGCCTGCATTTATGATGTGTTATATGTTTTTTCTTCTGTGAGAAACTACAGCAGCGGCTCCTGGATACTTATAAATCACTGGGACTATACATTTTTGTAGACATAGTAGGCTATTGCCATATTTTAACATTTTTATGACTTCCTCAGTACATTGTGAGCATGGCCTACCATCAGCACAATCCTGTACTGCAGTGACTGGAAACGTGGCACTTAGCTAAAGCTAATTAGCAGCAAGATGTCCCGCTTCTTCACAGACGACTACCACAAACTTCTTCAGAAGATTGCAGTGCTGGAAACCAAAATTCACCAGTTAGAAGTTAATGTGGAAGTGAATGGACTATGTGGGAACGACACCACCTTACCATGGACTCAAAACAGTGTCAAGAGCATGCTAACACACAGCTAATTAGCACCACCAACAGTAGTAGTCCTCCCTGGAAATCTCTTGGCACAAAGCCTAAGAGTAAATCATTTCCCTGGAAAATGGGAGGACAAGTAAGGGAAAACTAACAGCAAACCTCCCCAACAACCAAGTGTGCAACTGGAGAACAGATTTGCTCCACTCTTCTGATAACCTCTCGTCTTCACATAACAGGGTACAGATGTAAGAAGCATGTGCAGTAAGAACACCGAAATACTCAAGGATGTGGTCTCTGACATGACTGAAAGCTGAGGTGTTCATCAGTGGCCCTCTACCACCAGTCAGAAGAGGAGTTGAGATTCAGAAAATTATTGGCCCTTAACACGTTTTTCAACTGCATGTACCGTAAAATTGTTCATCTCTAACTAATTTTACTTCCTGCGTCACCCATCTGCTCCCTCTGCTAAGAACAAGAGGAATCAAAACAGCAGGAAGACATAACACAGAACAGCAGAACAGCAGAAACCTTGAAGGAGAGCTGCCTTGGCCCTCGCCTGAGGAAAGCTTCGATCATAGAAGACATTCTAGCCGAGAGGAGTAGTCTCCACCCCCCTCACTGGCAACCGCCCTCACAGACCCCATCCAGGTCACCCTCCTCTCCAGTCACCCTTTCCCCCTCCTCCCCCCTCTTGGAGTTCACTGACCAGATGAAAGAGCTGCTCACTGCTGGGACCAAACTTACCCCCTGTCCTTACCTCCCATTTTCTCACCACTAAACCCCCCTCGGCGTACACCTCCCCCTCCTCCACGATGGAATCAGAACCGTCCTCTCTCTCCCCAGCCTGATAAGAGCACAGCATGTCCAGTAACAGTGTCTTCACAGGTCTCCCTAAAAAGTCGATCAGACAGCTGCAGCTGATTCAGAAGGCTGCTGCTCGAGTCCTCAGGCTGCTGCTCAAGACTAAGAAAGTGGATCATATCAGTCCAGTTCTCACATTTTTACACTGACTTCCTGTCTGTCAGAGACCTGATGTTAAAATACTGCTGTTGGTTTATGAAGCACTGAATGGTTTCTGATCTGCTGCTATGTTATAAAGCATCCAGACCTGTCAGGTGGTCTCACACAGGTCTGCTTTCTGTCCCCAGAGTCCAAACTAAACCTGGAGAAGCAGCGTTCAGTTTTTATGCTCCACATATCTGAACAAACTGCCAGAAAACTGCAGGTCTGCTGCAGCTCTCAGTTCTTTAAATCACAGCTGAAGACTTTTCTGTTTGCTGCTGCCTTCCATTAAATCAAATAATTATTCATTTCTTACACTGAACTGTAACTTTTATTCTCATAATTTATACCTGCCTTATTTTATTTTAGCTTGTTTTTGTTTTCTATTCTCTTAGCTCAATAATGACTGTTTTTGACTGTATTTAAATGTCCTTTTATGGTGTGTTTATTTTGCACTTTGTCTTGGTGCTTTTAATGTTTTATGTAAAGCACTTTGAATTGCCTTGTTGCTGAAATGTGCTATATAAATAAACTTGCCTTGCCTATAAAGTATATGTAATACTATGATAAAGCATATAGTGTAACAATAACATCACAGCACAGTTTTATTATATTATATAGTGATATAATGCAATGTAAAAGTAAATAAAGTAGTTCTAAAATGACGTTTGGCTTCATATTTTAATACACTCAGGGTTTTTGGCTGTAGTAGAATCCTTTATGAATGTAAAACCCTTGCAGACTTGTCTCATTTACACCTCCACCAGGGATTAGCAGTTATACATAAAACATGTGTTAAATGTTCTCTGATATCCGCTGGTAATATGAATGAACTGAATCAGGGGTAAAGCTCCACTCGGCTGCCAGCCATGTGAAATTTATTCAGGAATCTTCTGAAGTCCTGCCAGTCATTAAGCTTCAGTAAGACAGTTTTAATTTGTGGAGACTTGTCTTGTGTTTTCACCTGTTTCTGAGGTTTTGTACTGATCCCACCTTCCTGCTGGTTCTGGATGTTGTCACTACAAATAGTTTCCTTTTTCTCCAAAGACTCAGAGTGTCAGAGTGACTTAGCTGAAGTTCAATACAAACCGTTGTTTTGTTGAAAGGTGCTCAGATACTAAGCTGGATTTATACTCAACACGAGGGGATTACTGAGAACCTGCTTCATGTTGTCTTCACTCTCAACGAGCTCTACCTGCATCACAAACACACAACTGTTTTCCAACTGTTTCCAAGGGTTTTGGATAAAAATGAGGAGAGAAACTGGGCCTTGTTTCCCAATAATGAACGATCTTAGAATTTGAGTGTTTTCTACAAGAAGTACACAGATCCTTTACTTAAGTAAAAGTACCAATACAGTAATGTAAAAATACTCCATTACAAGTAAAAGTCCTGCATGAAAAATCCTACTGCAGTAAAAGTACATAAGTATTATGAGCTTGATGTAGTTAAAGTATTGCAGTAAAAGTACATAAGTATTATGAGCTTGATGTAGTTAAAGTATTGCAGTAAAAGTACATAAGTATTATGAGCTTGATGTAGTTAAAGTATTGCAGTAAAAGTACATAAGTATTATGAGCTTGATGTAGTTAAAGTATTGCAGTAAAAGTAGTGGTTTGGTCCCTCTGACTGATATATTATTATATATGACATCATTAGATTATTAATACTGAAGCATCAGTGTGTAAGCAGCATGTTACTGTTGTAGCTGCTGGAGGTGGAGCTAGTTTCAACTACTTTATATACAGTTAGCTAGTTTAGTCCAGTGGTTCCCAACCTAGGGGTGGGGCCCCTCCAAAGGGTCAGCAGATAAATCTGAGGGGTCGTGAGATGATTAATGGGAGAGGAAAGAAGAAAAAACAAAGTTCTGATACACAAATCTGTTTTCACTTTTTGGACTTTTTCTCTAATCTTTGATTTTTGCTGAAATATTGGATCATTTGAACATTTATTGAAATGAAACCATGTGAGAAGTTTAGAGGGAAAAATCACTATTTGGTGGAGCTGTTAACAACTCATAGACATCTGAAATGTGACCCCGACTACACACTGCTTTTTGTAAGACGTCAAAAGCCAAAAAGGTTGGAAACCACTGGTTTCATCTTTAACAATGTGTTGTATTTTAAAAGCTTGTTATATTATCCATTGTGTCAAATCTTCATCTGAAAAGTAACTAAAGCTGTCAAATAAATGTAGTGGAGTAGAAAGTACAATATTTCCCTCTGAAATGTAGTGGAGTGGAAGTATAAAGTAGCCACTGCTTTTGTAAGAGTGTTTCTACAAACGCTCACGCGTGTTTCCCAAATCAGAACTTAAGAGCGAGTGCACGTTCATACCATTAAGAGCTTCTTAACGTCGGCTGTCTGTGATGATGAAGATGATGCTGAATACATTTTAAAGTAATGTTGCACATTTAACTGTCTGTAAGATGTGACATATATTGAAAATACACACATCATAAAGTATAAATGTAATAAAACGACACAAAGAGTTTTCTACTTGAAATTGTTCAGTATGAAAATGAAGCCATGTGCAGTAAACAGTCTACTGTCTTCATAATTCATGTTCCTCGGTGAAAACCGGTTTAAGAAAGTAAATTTCGATTGATTAAGCTGCTGCTGGAGGCAGATGAAGATCGACTGAAGATCATGTTAAAATTAAAATGAAGCAGTGGCGGTTCCTATAAGTTTCATGAATATTCAATTCAATTCAGTTCAATAAATCTTTATTGTCCCTGGAGGGCAATTCTGGTGCAGCATAAAAAACATGGGAGAAACATTCTGTGCATACGAAAATAACAAAAGCACTATCAACGACAAGTCCCAAGAAATATACTGTACAGACGGCAACAACAAAAACACTATAAACAACAAGTAACAAACATCAAGTTTACAAAGTACAATGAGTAAAAAAGTGCAAGTAGTAGACCCTATACCTCCGCCCGGAGGGCAGAAGGTGGAGCTCCTGGTGCAAAGGGTGGGACGGGTCGGCCAGGATGGAAGTGGCCTTTCTGTACAGAGAGACTGAGCTGGGACACCCCTGTGATCTTAAAGCAGGTGTTCACCAAACTCTGTAGCTTTGTCTAACTTCTCACCTTAAGATTCCCAAACCAGCAGATCAGGACAAAAGTTCAAATTGATTCAGTAAAAGATCTATAAAACAGAGTCATAACTGTTTTGTCCACATTAAAAGAGTTTAGCTTCCTCAGTAAAAACAGGCTTTGTTGTGCTCTGGAGTGGATGGTGTTTGTGTTATCTTCGATGATTTGCCCAGGTATTTGTAGGTACTAACAAATTCAACTGTGTTGTCTGTTATGACAGTCTGAGATGGAGTGGGTGGGTTTTTTATAAAATCAATAAGCATGTCCTTCACTTTGCTTTTATTGATCTTTAGGTGAGAAGCTTTACACCAGTCAATAAAGTCATTTAAAACCTTCCTGTACGCAGACTCATCGCTGTGAAGCAGACTGACAACAACGGAATCATTGGCATATTTTATAATATGCCTATTGTCATACAGGCTCCTACAACTGTCAGTATACAGTATGTACAGAACTCTGTTAACTCTCACTCTCTGGGGTCTGTTTGTCAAGAAGTCCAATATCCATCCCACCAAGGAGAGGTCTAAGATGAAATGGGATATGAGCTTCTTTGCCATGATATGGGGTTGTATGGAATTAAAAGTGGAGGAGAAGTTGACGAATAGGAGGCAAGCATTAGTTTCCCCTTGTTCAAAATGGCTGTAAAGGAGGTTAAATAAGGTGAGTCTTCCACCCCCCTATTGCTCCTATGGGCGAACTGCATGGGATCCAATATGGCTTCTGTTTTGTTAATGATAATATATTTGATAATTTTCTCAAAACATTTCATCAGCTGGGACATGAGTGCAACTGGTCTAAAGTTGTTCAACTCTTTGGCAAACAGGCACGACAGTAGCTTTTTCCAGGGCATGTGTAGTCTGTAAATTCAGAGAGGTCTGAGAGGTCTGTGTGAGGTTGGCTGGCACATTAACATCAGAGCCAGGGCTTTTTCTGATGGGGGTAGATTTGAGTGATTTTATGTATCACGGTGTCATTATTTCTGTATTAGACCTGCTGTATGTAAGTGTGAGACAAACTACATTCAGATGATAAATAAAAAGAAAAGAGAAGATCATGAACCTGAAAATATATCCAGGGAAGTGAAATTTCCACCAGAAGAGATGAATACAGGCTTTTATGTAAGAAGAGGAAGAGGAGGACGATGACTGTCAGATCAGTTGTTGAAATAATTTGTGTGTGTTGGTTTAGTTTTACTTTCTAATTTAAACACCATCATCGTCAGTGTTCATCTACCTTAGCTTATTTGGTAAATCTTATATCTGAGTATGAGGATTCTGATGTTTTGCACATGGGTGACCTCAACCTTGACTGGTTATCTTCCATCTCTGAGGGGCTAAAAAAATCATTGTAGTGAAATAAATTTAACTCAGCTCATTTCTTCACCTACTCTGTCAGACACCAGAAATCCAGAAGTCGACCTTGATAGATATAATCCTGATGATCAAACAACATAAATTCACAGCCAGTGGTGTGTTTGCACTAGACTTAAGTGATCATTGTCCAATTTTCTGCATTAGAGATTCCTGACAAAAAAGATTCCACCACATATTATTATAAAGAGAGACTTTAAACATTTTGTTGAGCAAGCTTTTCTTCAGGATTTATTTCTCAGTGACATCACAAGGTTATGTACTATTCCTGACCCTGAATTAGCCCTCAGCCATCTCACTGATGTTTTAACTCCTTAGCAAATAAGGATGCACCCTTGAAGAAATACAGAGTAAAAAACAGATTGAATCCTTGGTTCACACCTGAAATCTCAGAGATGTTAAAGTTAAGGGATGTAGCATGGGAAAAGTCCTCAGAGTCCTCTATGGATTGGCAGATCTTTAGACAGTTGAGAAACAAATGTGTCAGGGCAGTTAGAAATACTAAGTCAAGTTATTTTGTTGATACCTTGTCTGATTGTAATCCAGCAACATTTTGGAAAACAATTAAGTCACTAAATCATGGTCATGCTCACTCTTGACCCAATCTAGATTCTGTCCTTGTCTCAGAAAAAGAACAAATCTGTGATATTTTTAATAGTAATTTAATTTTTTCTGGTCACCTGTTTGAAAATCCAAATCTATCTACAGCTACCTCAGTCAAAGTTGGGCTCAGTTGTAATAGAAATACCCCTTTGGGGAAAGATTTTTTTAGACAGTTCTTCTTTAGACAGTTAAGGAGGTTTTTGATGCCCTGGCCTCAATTGACCCAAAAAAGGGTATTGGAGCAGACCTTTTGAATACAAGACTCTTAGTATAGGCTGCACCTTTTATAGCTGATCCTTTAACTCATACTTCTAATCTAACTCTTGTATCTGGGAATATTCCTACAGTGTTTAAAGCAGCACATGTACTGCCTCTGCATAAAGGCAGTGACACTAGTGGTCCAAATAACTAAAGCCCCAATCTCCAAACTGTCATGTTCAGCTAAAATCTTAGAAAAGCTCATCAATGATCAATGATGTCACTTTCTAGCTGAGTACTGTAATTTAAACCCCATCAGTCTGGTTTCAGACCTGAACATAGCACTTTGACAGCAGCATGTAAGGTAATAAATGATATAATCTGTTCTCTGGATAAGGAGTGTTGTATTGTCCTGTTCATTGATTTGTCTAAAGCATTTGACACGGTGGATCATACTCTTCTCTTGGATGAACCTAGATCAATTGATTTTGACACAAATGCATGTAAGTGGTTTCACAGTTATCTTACCAGCAGAACTCAAGTAATAGTTGCAGACGGTCATCAATCTGACTTCCTTGATGTTGGAAAAGGGTGCCACAGGGCTCAATACCAGGTCCTATCCTGTTCACATTGTACATAAATGACCTGGATTCATTTGTTAGTAACAGCTCTGTTCATTATTATGCTGATGACACAGTCCTGAGTCCAGCATTGTCTAATTTATTCAAAAGGCCCTGATTAAACTTAAGCTTTTCCTAAATCCAGATAAGACTAATCACATGCTCTTCACCAGATCTCAAATGAGTTTTACTATTAGTACAATATCTGGGGCTCAAACTAAAAAAGTCCCATGTTATAAGTACCTGGGTATCTGGTTAGATGAAAAAAAAATTAAACTCATGACTAAGCTGACGAAAAAGCTTAAATTTAAATTAGGTTAGGCAACATTTTTATCAGTGCTTGACTATGCAGATATAATTTACATGCATGCTGCTGCCCTATGATGCTGTGTATCACACTTCTCTTAGATTTATTACAGGTGACAGTTTTAGAGCCCATCATTGCATCTCTATCAGAAGGTAGGGTGGCCATCACTTACCACTTTTTATTTATAAAGCCACCCTAAATAAGCTACCATTTTATTTATCATCACTCTTAAGACTTAGAAATATGGGATACCTCACCTGTTCACAAGAATGCATGACCTTGGATATCTCTTATGGGAAAAACTGCTTTCACCTATTATGCTCCTCATAGGTGGAATAAGCTTTGGGACTCCCTTAAATTAGACAAATGTTTATCACTAGAACATTTTAAGATTCTGTTGGAAGATGTATCTATCCAAAACTCTGCAGTTTCTGTTCAAACACTAACATGTATTCATACGGACAGCAATCTGCCAAATCATAACCACACTGAAATACATCTATATTCAACCAAAAAACAAGACGTGCTGTCAGAAATAAAGCCCACTGAAAGCTTTCCTGCTGCATTTCTATGACTGGTTCCTGTAGAATACACTGTAGTACGTTCTATAGAGAGCTACACATCTGACTGGATTTACACTATATACACATTTCTGACACTATCAACCATTAAAAACTACATATACACAATAAAACAGTGATGTAAATTCACAGACTTCTATGTTCGTCTGAAAGGTCGATGTGTGAACAGTTAATCTTCCTCTGAACGCACAATCCATCCTGTCAATATTAGCTCTGTGTGTGTGTGTGTGTGTGTGTGTGTGTGTGTGTGTGTGTGTGTGTGCAGAGATTATAACAAAGCTTCACATCTCAGAAACAATTACTGATATCAGATAAAACAAACACACATTAAAAAAACACACATATGCACACACAGTGCTGTAGTATTATCATAATGACAGTATGATCAGAAGACAGCCAGGGTCAGAGGTCATGTGACGTTCAGAGGTTAATGTGCACATAAATAAAAACTAATTTAAACTTCCTGTAGTTCATCTGCAGTCTGTTGTGAATGTTCACACTGACAGGCTGAACTAACAACTAACAGAACTGTGTGTCTGTGTCTGTGTGTCTTTGTGTTGTTGTCCTGACGACACAGTGAATCCTACAGGTGTGATAACGTTCACAGTCTCTCCTGGAAGATTCATAATGTTATTTACTTCACACTAAAGGTGACCAAAAAAGCCCCGCCCACTTATACACCTGCACACACCTGACCAATCAGTGTGAAGTGGGCGTGTCTGTCAGTTACTGTTCCTGTGAGCGTTCAGTCCGGTCTAATCATGTTACACTAGATAGTAATCTGATTACCTTTCCGACTATTATTACTACTACTAATAACAACAATGGTAATAAAAATAATAATAATAATAATAATAATAATAATGATGAGTAAGTATTGATCATTACATCAGAGCTACAGAAACAACAATTCATCAGTTCTCCACATGTCAGCACCTCCACTGCTGGACAGCTCCTTCTACACATGTAGACCTCACACACACACACACACACACACACACACACACACACACACACACACACACACACTGAACGAGGAGGCGGCTCTTTGATCTGAGAGTGGCTCCATTTACCGGAGCTTTAATCGGTTTGTAAGAGAGAGAGAGAGAGAGAGAGGGGAGGGGGAGAGAGAGACTCCGTGACCGGAACGCGCTCTGCTGCACGCGGACTTCGGTATTTTTCTACCTACAGACGTCGCATCGTTCGCGCTGCGTGACGCGCGGTGTGTGTCTGTTTGAACCGGGAGTCTCTCCGCCTGTCTGTCGGTATTTTTAAAGTCACTGTTGCTTCTCTTCGGTCACGGTGTGTTTATACTTTCACCTTTACCGGATGCGAGGATGATATGCGGACCTCCGTGAGGACCTGAGAGCTGCAGCCGGAGGAGGGAGCCGACATACAGGACGTGACCGGACCGGAGAGAGTCCCGCCGGTCTGACGCGCAGTTTACCGGGACAGAAGCCGGAGACACTCCGCAGGTAGGTGACACATACCGGGGTTCAACCCGTTAATAACCCGTTATATTCACCGAGCTGCACAAACTGCATCAGCAGCAACACTGACACTGACAGCTGTACTACAGGTACAGGTAGTACTATGAGTATTAGTATTATACTGTAGCTACATGTGTGTATTTCATCATTTTTTATCTATTATTCATAATTAATTTCTAAGATTTATTTATTATTTTTAATGCCCAGTTCGGACTATAAGAGTTCCATTGACTGATTGATTGATTGATTGATTGGCATCAGAAAACAAACTCCACTCTCTTTATAATCATGCAGTGATCAATCTTCTTTGTTAGTAATTATTGAGGTATTCCACCTTTACTATGGAATCAACCCAGGGACGTAAAGATTACAGTACATGCTGCACTTCTTGACATTAGACAACCTGTGTGTGTAAAACGGAAATGAAACAAACAAACAACTTTAAATTGTAACTGAGATAAATTTCTGAGGTTCAGTTGAGAAGCTGAGGAACATGTTAAGTCTGAGTTTGATCAGTTTGGCAGTAAAATGTTAAAAGACATCAGACAGGTTTGAAACGTCTCGTGGATTCACCAGATCAATAATAAAAACTGAATATACTGAACTATGTTGGTATGTTTAACTGTGCATCATCAGTTTATTATTGAACATTATGTTTACAGATAAAATCATCATGTGAAAACAGATATACACAGAATGTAAAAGGACCTAGGGGGGAACTTTGAGGTGCACCAGATGTTTCTGACAACTGAAACCAAAACTGAACCTAAGATTAAAATACAATAAGAAACGAAGAAAAGATCTGTGTCCACGACAACCAAAAGATAATTGGTCACCGTGGTGACAGTTTTGGTCACAAAGATTATTACTGGATAGAAGTGTGGAAATGTTTGACTCCACCGTTTTAAAGGAGATTTACAAACGATAAATTAGGTTTGTAAATTTGAAAGGTTCTCATCAAGATTCGGTTGAATAATTACAGTTTTAATACTGAAACAATGAGTGTAATATTAGACAGAATCATCACGGCAACATTTACAGACTGAGCAGATTACTCAGTCAAGATGGCTGAACTATGTCAAAATCACCAGTAGAACCAGTGGAACCAGTAGAACCAGTGGAACCAGTAGAACCAGTGGAACCAGTAGAACCAGTGGAACCAGTGAGGTGCAGTTCGTCAGTCACAGGTGTGATGCGTCTTCAGTGCAGCTGGTTGGTCGGAGGTGGTGGACGTGAAACTCAAAGGCCTCATCAGCCTGAAACTTTAGCTGAATAGCTTGTTCTTCTTCAAAAGCAGAAGCCTGGAGAGTCTGAAGTATTGATGAAGTATTGATGAAGTATTGATGCAGGAGGTGTTGTTAGTGTTAAAGTTGTGATGCAGGATTCATAAGGTATTGATTTTGAATTAATTACTTATTGATGCAGCGTTTATGTGGTAGTGTTGTGTTTTGATACAGTATTGATGAAGAAGAAATAAAGTATTGATGAGGAACTGATGTAGTATTAATATGGTGCTGCTGTAGTTGTGATGTTTTACTTCCAGAGACCAAACGGAGGAAACAGGCAGACACATAAAGAGACAGACAGGAGATGTTGTTCTTCTGTGTTTATTGTAAAGAACAATCAGATCTGAGTCTTTCAGGGTTTAAAGAGTTGAATTTTTTACCCAAACTAACAAATCAGTTCAGCTCAGTGTGTAAAACTGTATTTAATTCATTAAATAAGAATTTATTTGTCTTCCAAATGTCTGCCAGCTTTTTATTGTATTTTTACATTATTCTTTCCTGACTTCTTCTTTTACCATTTGTTCATGTTTATTTCATCGTGAATTTTCTCTTGTGCTTTATTTTTAAAGTGTTTTAAAGTTTGATGTTTCAGAGAGAAAACATGGTTCAGAGTCGTGTTTTCAGCAGGTAACAGTCTGAATAAATGCCATCAAACTGCTTCTGCTCAGTCCTGATTGGTCTGTCGGTCTGTCTGTCAGGTGGTGATGTCATCATGATGCTGCCAGTTTCGAGGTTTAAAGGTCACCAGCCCGTTGGCATGGTAACCACCACCGCAATGCCCTGGTTGTCCATCAGCAGTGAACCTGCCCCCCACTGGCTGTGGTTAGCTAGCTGGTCTGGGGCGGCGTACCAGGCCACACCCCCTCTGGTCCTCTACCCCCCAGCTGTGTGGATACCTGAACACACACACCTGATGCCTGAACATGCACACCTGGTACAGGTAACACACACCTGATACAAGTAACACACACACACCTGATACAAGTAACTAACACACACACACATCTGATACAAGTAACACACACACACACACACACCTGATACAGGTAACACACACCTGATACAAGTAACACACACACACACACCTGATACAGGTAACACACACCTGATACAAGTAACACACACACACACCTGATACAAGTAACACACACACACACCTGATACAAGTAACACACACACACACACCTGATACAGGTAACACACACCTGATACAAGTAACACACACACACACACCTGATACAGGTAACACACACCTGATACAAGTAACACACACACACACCTGATACAAGTAACACACACACACCTGATACAAGTAACACACACACACACCTGATACAAGTAACACACACACACCTGATACAGGTAACACACACACACCCACCTGATACAGGTAACACACACACACACCTGATACAGGTAACACACACACACACACCTGATACAGGTAACACACACACACACCTGATACAAGTAACACACACACACACCTGATACAGGTAACACACACACACACCTGATACAGGTAACACACACACACACCTGATACAAGTAACACACACACACCTGATACAGGTAACACACACACACACACCTGATACAAGTACGACACACACACACACACACACACCTGATACAAGTAACACACACACACACACACACTTGATACAAGTAACACACACACACTTGATACAGGTAACACACACACACACACCTGATACAGGTAACACACACACACCTGATACAGGTAACATATATATATATATATATATATATATATATATATATATATATATATATATATATAGATATATATAGATATATATACATTGCTTGACTTTTACTGCTTATTAGTTTGTAGAATATGAAGATGCGTTGAGCTTTATGTGATCACATCTGTTTGAGTTAAAACAGTCCTCACATCTCTCCTTCAGTCTGATCTAAAGAGTCTTTAAGTCCGTTCAGCCTCCTCTGCAGTCTGGAGATAAGATGAAACTTTAATGATCCCTGAGGGCAAAGTGAATAATTGTCTGTTAATTATTGGTGGCGTTAATTATCTCATGCAGCTCTTCCTTAATTCTTTCTGCATAAACAGCAGCGACAGAGTTACAATCTGTGTTTAACATCTTATCAACAGGCCTTCTGAAGTCGTTTCACGGAGCTGATATGATTTTTCTTTTGAAAGTTTGTTTCCAACAAAGAAAAACGTCTAAAATCCTAAAATGTGACATTAAGTTCCTCAGACGGACCTGAAACCTTGACTGCAGATTATTCTGAGCTCTGATTCATCATGTGTGGAATAAAAGGTGTGAACCTTTTGTTCAGAGATGAAGAGAGATGAAGTGTTTTCATTTTCATGGTCATAATGGATCTCTGAGCGCTGCTTCACCTTATTGAGAAATCCTTTTAAGAATGTGAGAATGATGTGAGTGTTTCAAGAGCTTCTTCACTCGCGCTATCCGTCCAAGACAGACAAATGAACATTGATGTTCTGTGATTCTACAGATTCTTCATTTCATGTCTGCAAGGCTGCAAGTTTGAGCTAAACGGCTCCTGTAGCCAGGACCGCTTTGCATGCTGGGATTTTGATGAGTGAAATCAACCAAGAGGATCCCCAGACGTGAAGTCTGTCACTTCTAGAGTTATCTTAATGTTTTTGTCATGTAAAACAGCTAAATATTGATTCTTGTTGTGTGTGAAACAGATGTTAATATAATATAACCACATGAACATAGAGTGAGTGTGTGATTTGTGTGAATTATGTGTCTAAACCTAAACACAATATGTATACACACACACACACACACACACACACACACACTGTGGATTTTGGCCTCCATCACTTCCATTAAAGCACATTTGAAGGGGATCTTTTAATATCCAGTATGAACAGGAGGAATGATTACAGCGAGGAAAACCTCTTTTACTGTTCATATGGACACCTGACTGCTGTTTAACACACACTTGATAAATTGTGAACTGTCCTTTAAGAGCTTCCTGCTCAGGATAAGAATGTGACAATACTGTTAATTCACTGACAAAAACAAAATCACCAAACACAACAAGCTAATCTTTAACAGCACATTAGCTGACTGTTTAACATTAGCACAAAGTTGGACCCTCCGCTTTTTCTCCTACACCTTGCTAACGCTAATGCGAGCTACAAACGTCTTTATAAAAGACGAAAAACACATTTCTATCTGCCCAGTAACACCTGAACATTTCACTCTTTATGTGGCTTTCTTGAATTTTTATTTCACACAGAACATTCTGTTCTCTTCTCATTGTGAGTGAAAAGCAGTTATATTAACTGTAAAGGGAGGTCTGACCTGGACTAACCACCAAGAACGTTGTCTTCTTGATATTTGGGCACATAGGAGCTTCATCTTCTTCTGGTGTTTACATTCTCACTCCCGCCCCAGACACATCTGACCAATGATGTTTGTAAAAGTTAACTGTTTTAAAAATAGATTGGATAAATCCCAGTCAACAAAGGATATATTTTGTGATTATTTGTGGAAATTATTGTTATTTTAAAGTATATTGTGGTATTGTTTTGATGTATGGTTTGTTTGTTTTGAGTTGTAGAGTCTGGTATGGAGGATTTATATCCTGTACCAGAACATTTTCTATAAATTTCAATAGAATTGAAGTAACTCAATTACTGATTCAGAGCTGAAAACCTGTTTCAGCTTCAGTTGTTTTTTGTCTTTTTGTCTGTTTTTTTTTTTTGTTTCAGTGGGAACGTCCAGCTGTTGAAGTTATTCCTCTACTCCCTCCGTTCTATCGCTCTTCACCTCTTCATCCTCTCCATCCTCTCCCCAAGGTACACACACACACACACACACACACACACCCACACACACACACACACACACACAGACACACACACACACAGACATTAGCCATGTTGCTAACATGCTAGCTTGTTTCCAGTTGGCTGAAGGCTGGATCTCACCTGAGGAAGTGGGCGTGTTCCAGAGGCGAGACAAACACCTCCGACTGACCAATCAGATCATCCAGAGGCCAGGTGGACACACCCTCAGGACCCGTCTGCTGCTGTCTCCTTCTCGACTCTCAGGTAAGAGGTCACCTGATGTAGGTGGGTGGAGCCAGATGCAGACGGTTTGATTGGCAGTGATTTTGAACTCATCAAACTGGTTTGTTTCCTGCCCAATCAGAATGAAGTCTCATTAGTGACAGAAGGACTCACAGTTTTCACCTGTGGTGATGGAAGAAGTACTCAGATCCTTTACTTAAGTATAAGTAGAAATACAATGATATAAAATACTCCATCACAAGTAAAAGTCCTGCATGAAAAATGCTACTTAAGTAAAAGTACACAAATATTAACAGGTAAATTTATTTAAAGCATTAAAAGTAAACGTACTTGTCACTGCACTAGTCACACTATATTAAATAGTTTCAATAAAGTACATTATTAATACTGATGAATAAATGCGGTGTCATTTACACAGCATTATTTATTTATTTTTGTCCCCCATCACTTCCATTGTAAGTGCATTATGAAGGGATCTTCTAATGGTCAGTATGAACAGGAGGAATGATTACAGCAAGAAAAACAGGTTTCACTCTTCATTTGGGCTCCTGACTGTTGGTTTAAGACACACTTGAGAAATTGTGAACCTGTTCTTTAAGGTCAGAGAAACGTGTGGTGTGGGTTAAAATGACTACTTCCTTAATGTTAGGCCACCTTCGTCATCATGGCTACAATAATACCCACAGGGTTAAGGTTAGGGGACGATTGATCTCCTGTGGCAAAGTCTACTGTTGGGTGAATGCCTCCATCCATCCCTCGTCCTCTGAATCTGAATCTGTCCACATATATATACGTCATCTGACCTGCAGCACTGCTCCGGCTCACAGTTACTACGGCCGCTAGATGGCAGCTGTCACTCAAACTAACTATAGCTCGTTAATGGGCGACTGACATTACGATCTGTTGAGTTGTTTTTCTTACGAGGACAGTCTCAAAAAACATAAAAAATAAAAGCCAGTGTGAATGTTTCCAATTTTGAAACAATTTTAACTAACATTTACACCTCATGAGGACTGTAGTGAGATATCTGTTCTGCTGGACTGTTTTTTCAGTCTTAGAGCCTCAGATTGTTTGTGTTCATTCAAACTCTTTGATTTCTCCGTTGGTCTGAACACAGATTATTTGAGCTGCATGTTTTCCCTCCACAGCCGCTCAAGTTAGTTTTTGTTTGAGGGGACGTTCAGATGCAGTTGCAGGCTTGTGGAAGCCAACAAATGCAGATTAAATGTTCCTTTATTGTTGTGTGTGTGGGTGTATGTTCATGTTGGAGATTTTCTGGCAGAGGCCCAGTTTCTTTTCAGTTTAGTTTGTCAGGATCAATTTGTCAGATTTTCACTAAATCGGTCTGCATGTTGAATTCAGTTCTTCTTAACTTGGACTTAAAATCACAAACAGCACGACAAATAAAAGCGACACTCATTCCCAACAAAAAGCCTGAGCAATAAAAGCAGATGTTCTGTTTGAACTGATTACATAACCAGTGAAAGGAATTCTGTGTTTTTATCTACATTCAGCAAAGTCAGTGTAAGAAAAACACTGCAAAATGTGTTAATGTTTGATAAATGATCCTCAGAGAACCTACATTTATATGATGTTTCAGTCTGAGCTGCATGCTTCACTGACTGTGGTCAGACTGGCTGTCAGAGTGTTTTATTGTCCACTTCCTGTCCACAGTAACCAGTATGGGTTTGTCCACGACACAGAGCTGATATACAGACTTGAGGACAAGACTAAAGCACAGAGTCTAGAAATGAGACTGAGCCGAGTTTATTGAACACAGCGAATAGCAGCTCGACCAAACACTGTCCAGCATCTAAACACAGAAATTACTATTATTAGTAGTATTAATAACAATGAAAAAACTCAAACTCTGTAACAAAACATTAAACACCATACCATATACTGTACTATATATACAATATACTATGTATATTTTATACTGTACTAAATATACTATACTGTATACTGTACAATGTATACTATATACCGTACTATATATACTATACTTCTACTCCTCTGAGAATCATCACCTTATCGTGGTGGAGGGGGCTGAGTGTCCCTGTGACCCTGGAGAGCTGTGTTGTCAGGGCCAACACAGACCCATCTGTGGGTCCAGACCAACAACGATTCATAGGGGAGGAGTTTGGGGAGGCCATGGGGAGGGACTTCAGGTTACTCAAGAAAGTTCTGGCAAACTGTCAGGTGACCCAGGAAGGGGAAGCAGGGCTTAGCCCAGGCTGTTTTCAGCAGGGGTGGAGAACTGCTGACGTTGACTGAGGACATTGTCAGGCGGTGGAAGGAACACTTTTAGGATCTCCTAAACCTGACCGACATGCTGTCTATGGAGTAAAGCAGAGTTGGACGACTCGGAGGAAGCCTCACTCATATCCCTGGTGGAGATCTCTGAGGTAGTCAAAAAGCTCCTCAGTGTCCAAGCACTGGGTGTGGATGAGATTCGCCCTGAGATGCTGAAGGCTCTGGACATTGTTGGGCTGTCATGGCTGGCACACCCCTTCAGTGTCGCATGGAGATCGGGGACAGTGCCTGTGGACTGGCAGACCGGGGTGGTGGTTCCCATTTTCAAAAAAGGGGAATGAAGGGTGTGCTCCAACTATCAGGGGATAGACTACATGTACTTTGTAGTCTTGGAAAAGGCTTACGAGGCACATTGTTGTGGGTGTTGCCGGAGTATCCGGTACCGGAGCAGTTGCTGAGAACCATTCGGTCTTTATATAACCGCAGTGAGAATTGTGTCCGCATTCTTGGCAGAAAGGCAGATTCGTTCTCAGTGGGCGTTGGGCGCCACCAGGGTTGTCCCTTATCACCAATTCTGTTTGTGATTTTCATGGACAGAATCTCAAGGCACAGCTGGGGGGAGGAGAGTGTCCTCAGGATTGCTTCTCTGCTTTTTGCAGATGATGTGGTTCTATTGGCTTCAACACACCGTGACATCCAGCAGGCACTGGGATGGTTAGCATGAATGTGAAGCAGTTGGAATTAGAGTCAGCACCCCCAAATCTGAGGCCATGGTGCTCTGCTGGAAAAAGGTGGACTGCTCCATCTGGGTTGGGAGTTCGGAGGTGGAAGCTTTATGGTATGGGACTGTTTCTATTCTCACGGTACCAGGAGAATCCAAATTGTTGAAGGGAAGATGAAGGGAGCCATGTATCAGGATATGCTTGAGAAGAATCTTTTGCCATCCACCAGGACAACAAGGATGAGATGCAGGTGGACCTTCCAACAGGACAATAATCTAAAACAAAACAACTGGTTCCAGAGAAAGAACCAGTTGAGAGTTGGAATGGCCCAGTCAGTCACCCGACTTGAATGTAATAGAACATTTATGGAAGGAACCAAAGATTCACCAGCAGCCCCCCGAAATCTTCAACATTTGAAAAGAAGTTTGCTTAGAAGAATGGGCCAAAATCCCCCCTGAACACTGTGAGAGATTAGTTTCTTCGTACAAGAAGTGTCTTGAAGCTGTCATTGCAAACAAAGGCTTCTCCACCAAGTATTAACTACATTTCAGTTAGCGTGTTCAGTACTTTTTTCCTGTGTCATTCCAATTTAATGCTCATAACCTTTTTATTGATTGGAATGTTGTGATGACTTTAGCTGTGTTGCCTTATTGAGTTAATACCAATGTCTGGTCATGAATAGCTGCACTGGAAATATGTTTACTGAAAAAAAAGTTGATGTGTTGAATACTTATTTCCCCCACTATATATACTGTACTGTATATAGCAAATAAAATATTTGTGTTTGACTGTTTTCTCAGCTCAGATTTAAGAGAAAAAACACAGTGAATCATGATCATGATGTTGTGTCAATACATTTAACTCTGAGCTTCACGCTGAATTTATTTGTCTCTGAAACACATTTCTAAAGAAAACTCAGGAACCTGAATCACAAAGTTCCTCTCAGACGTGCTGATCATCAGTAACACTGTTCACAAAGAGTGAACAGTGTTACTGTTAGCAGTCGAGCTTCCTGTCTTGATGTCTGCAGACGTGACTAATCAATCACAGGTGACAGCCTCGCTCACATATACACAGTTACTTTAAATCAAATGAGTCCTTCTATCACTAACAAGCTTCTATTTCTATTTTCATCTAGTTTGAGTTTTTTTTTTCAACCCCAAACATGCTGTTTTAATCATGAATGCAACAAGTTATGTTCCAGTCGATCACACTCACACTATGAGACACATTCAGTAATGTATAATACTGCAGTAAATGTACTGCTCTGGTGGTAATATGTGTAAATATGAACTACAGATTATTAAGGATCAGAGTTTTTCTATTTGATGATTGTTTGTCAACATGAGCAGAGCATCCAGCCACATTAACTATCTAACTGTTTACACAGATGTTTTATTGTCACTGTGATGCTGCTGGCTGTCAACAGATTTAGGTCAGTGTTTCCTGAAAGGAGCACAAACGTGTGGAGGCGGACTGATCTGCCACACACACACACACACACACACACACACACACACACACACACAGATCTGCATTAAAACAAAAATTCAATTGTAAATTTAAAATGAACAGAATACTCTCAACCTCTGACCTTTCATCACAAACTGTTCTTTGTTTTCACTATAAATAACACCCTCTGTGGCAATGTTAGCTCTCATCATGTTCAGCTCATGACCTCATTTTTTGGGTCCCAAACTTTCCTGATTCATCCTGGAAGATATCCTCAGACGTTTTGGAAGAAATTTCAGGAACAACAGAAAAGTTTGTTTCAGTCACAGTGTGAAAATGTTGAACTGAATAAATAATATACAGATGACTTTTCTTTTCTGAGAGTCTAAACGTTTGTCCTGAAGGTGGCGCTAGAGGAAAGAGTTCTTCCTCTGAGGAGCAGGAATGAAATCCACAGCGGTTGTTGAGATGTTTCTGTGAAGATATTCAGGTTATTCAGGGTCAGGGAGGTGTTGGCACTGATGAAGGTCCCCTGAGGGAGACAGAAGACAGGTCAACATGTCTCTGTGTGTCCAGGTCGTGTAAGAAGAGACGCTACAAAGACCAGAGAGGCCGAGCCAGAAGACTCCTCATCCTCCTCTTCATCCTCCTCACTGCACCACCTCTCTGTGTCTCCTCTCCGCCAGCCTCTCCACTCTGCTCCTCCTCCAACAGGTGAGTCTGCTTTCCTTCCTAATCAGTGATCAGATTAAGTCAGCTTTGTTGTTAAACACTCAGGCCCCTATTTTGGTGAAGGCACAGAGACCTGAGGGGTACGTGTGTCCATCCATCAGCTTACTTGAAAAAGCCCGGGTTGAATTAATGTCAACTTTCACTTGAGGCTCAAGTCGTTCCACTAACACAATTTAGCCGTGTCTAGTCAACGTTAACTATAGCCAGGCTTGAATAAGCTTGCACATGCACAGAGTACATAAACTGCCCAGAACAGTCAAAAAAGAAGATACTATATCCCAAAAAAAAGGGAAACTAGAGCGATGTTCTTCTCAGCAACAAACCAAACCCTGCTGATGAAACTATATGAAGAATATAAAGGAGTCATCACTAAAAAGGGGAATACTGCTGCAATTAACAAGGCGAGGGAGACAGCTTGGCAAAACATGCACTTTTTTGAAACAGCAGGTTCTGACTTTTGCCAATGACAAGTTCCTCTTTCTCCCGGTGGCAGAACAGTGAAGAGAGCGGTGATCCTTTCCTTAGATTTCTTTCCCCCTTTTATTGTCATAAGCTTCGTGGAGACTGTGTTTTTCATTGAGAGAAAATTACTCTTATGGTACCACAACCAGCTTCTCATGGGAGTAAAGTACATAAAAGTAGAATTACTGTAGTTTTAAATTATTTTTCCATACGTTGTCATGTATGAAAAGACCCAAAATGAACACTGTAAACGGACTACTTGATTACTATAAGAAAATTATTTAAACAGAATTTGTATAGGAATGATTCTGTCCCGAGCTTTATGATCCATATAAGCAGCTGATCACTGTAACTGTGATCACTATAAGCAGTTTCCACTGTATAAATTTAAACACAGCAGAGGGTCATGGTTTGGACTATTTAATTTTCTTTTTGTCTTCACAGCCTGAACAACATCAGTGAATGAATGAATAAATAAATAACCTCAAAACAACGTTGGCACACTTTCATTTCTTACATTATAAATGCTAAGCTTTTAAATAAAAGGACTCACTCTAAAACAAAGGTGACCAAGAATAATATAAGGATTAACTGAAATGGGTATTTTTTGTAAAGGTCCCTCACAGTTTTTCCTTTTCATGTTTCCAAACACGGACATGACAAAAGTGATGCGAGCAGGAAAAGACACTTGACAGAATCATCTTTGACACGCAGCTAAATTAAGCTTGACAGTTATCCTGCAACGGAGCAGCTAGTTCTGCGGTATAAGTTGCCATGGTTACTGAGCAGGGACTCATATAAGCCACAGTGATGGAACAGAGCTCTCACTTAAATTAGTGGAGGCTTATCAAAATAAACCAGGCTTTTCCTTTCTCCAGCGTGATGGAATACCCCTCAGCACAAGCAGCGCTCCAGCTGTTTGGGATTCTCCTGACCCCTCAGATGCTTTGTGCGTCTGTGTGGTGTTTTGGTGCCCAGCGCAGAGCGCACGGTGCACAGGTGGGAGGAGAGGCACAAACAGGTGGGAGGTTCATTCACGGGAAGCCACGTAAAGACAGTTGTATTTTGGTTGAAATTGGTTCCCAGATGTTTCAATGAAAATAGAAGGTCAATCTGCGACATTTAGTCTCATACTACAGTATCTATGAATTGCTAAATCATGCTCACTAAACCTTACTCAAAAACCATTCCATACAAAAACCTACTCCAAAATATTATTGGAGTAATAATATTATTTAAATAGAACACAATTCAAAATCAAGCTGTTAGTCCAGTTAGACCAGTTAATTTCTCAACAGTAACAGCAGGTTGACCTTTTGGATTATTTTGAATAATACGTATTTCAAATTACACTATTTCTATTTTGTTGAACCAAGTCAGTTGCTTTAGATGCACAAGTCTGGTCACTTTTCCAGATGACCAGGCAGCTTTTCTCTGCACAATATGCCCAGAGAGGGAAAACACTGATGTGGCAGGTGTTGCCAAGTACTTGTGAGCAAGCCAGGCTAGCTTGTTGTGTGCTCCAGCATGTTTGGACCACCACTGTAGGGGACAATCCTCCATGCTGATGACAGACTCTGCTTTAAAGTGCTCCAGACATTTCTCACTACAGTTCTCCTCCTCCTCATCAGATTCAGAATCTGAAGCAACTAATAGAGCAGCTTTCTTCTGTGGAGGTTCAGATGTTGCTGTTTGCACTGGTTGCTGTGGAAGCATCTCTTCCTTAAGAATGCCAGCGATCAATGTCCAAACCTCAGCTCTCTCAGCTCTGTGCGGGCACTTGAGGTCCTAAACCTAAGGTCATCTACTGTGGAAATTTTCAGTCATGAACTGTTTGTTTTGTCATCCTCTGAACTCTCCATCACCCGAGACAGATGGCATAATGCGGGCAGCACCACTGAACATGAAACAAACTTCTCTCCTCAGTTCAGTAAAGTATCTGCAAAAGACAATTCAAAATCAATGAAATTGTGAGGGACGTATTCACATTTATATTCACTCACACACAAAAAGCAATACCGAACATCAGTTAGATGGATGTGAGGATTACAGAGAGGCAGTCATACTCAACTATAACTGGCCTTTATCTCACCTGAAAGCATTGGCACAAGTTAATCTACATTAGCATACATTAGCACTGTGTAGCCTATCAGCATTGACAACACCTCTGAAAGTAATGAGCTTCACCTGTGTTAGCAGCCAGAGAGAGAGAGAGAGAGAGAGAGGGAGAGGGTTACCTGCAGGGCTCCAGCAATGTCACCAGCTTCTGCAGTTTCTCCAGTTCAGCCTCTGTTGGTTAGTTTTCTGTAAGGCTAGTGTATTTGGTGGACTGTGCCTGAGGTGCCCCACAACCTTTCAGCATTTGGAAAGTGCACCGTCAAATGCACTATTCTGCAGAAACACTGTGACAGAACATTGAATGCTGTGCGTGGTGCATGGCAAGTGTTTAAACGGCAGCTGTCTCACTGCTGCAATTATGTTTCGTGCACTATCTGTGCTGAGTGTGCTTGCTTTATTTTAAATGTTCCACTGCTTTGCTACATCCATAAAATGTTCTGCGCACACCTCAGCATGATGTCTCTCCTCTGTTTTCATGACGGTCAAAGCATGTGCATGCAGTTTCTACTGTTCATTGATATAATGGGGCTGTAACTCTGAGGTAGCTATGATTCCCTAGTGATGTCCAGTAGTCACCAGTAAGCACGACAGTTGCTGTGAGCTCCACTGTGGCTATCCATTTAGCAATTGCTACTGTTAATTTGTTGGAGGTTGACCCGTCCATTGTTTCCCGCCAAACGTCGAGCATGGTCTGTCACACTAACTACACACAGCCTTAGTTTTGTCGAGCGTTTTGAAATGGAAACTCCCATTCAAGAAGCTTTTCTCCATCATTCAAGAGTATAGAGTGACTTTTAATACAATCTGTTTCACTTGAAGGCTAAAGTGGCGCGCACCGTTAATTTTTTTCAGACCCACCCCTACTCTGCCTCTGATTGGCTCTGACCCTGATATTTTTACCCTAACCCTAACCATCTCGCTCCTCATGCCTAAACCTAACCAATCTAACCAACGAAGGCAACGAGTACTAGCGAATTCGACAGCCCTAATATGTATATATATATTTCTTTTTTTACTTCCATCTTTATTATAATAAGTAAGTGATGAAAAGCTCCATCTGTCTTTGGCTGCAGATTTGTGGTGATGTGTGTTCATGTCTCTAAACTGTTCAGACATTTCCTGAAGAGAAGGTTTCAGTTTGGTGAGCTGTTGTTATCATGCTTCACTGTGATTGGCTCAGCTGTTTCAGAGCTTTGAGAGCAGTGATGTGATTGGCTGAGGGAGTATTTACTATAATCTATATTCACCTTCATCCAGCCCTTTTGCACTTTGCACTGCTTCACAGACATGAACCAAACTTTAGACTTTAGTTTTCTGTGTGTAAGAATATGTGCACCAGCAAAATCAATCAATAATCTAATCAAAATACTTGAATAAAGATTGCTGATGTGTGTCAGCACTGTGAGAACATTTCCTGTTTACACGGCCGCCATTGAAGCTTTTATTATTATTATATAGTTTTAATGAAGCTGAATGATGGAACATGTGGTCTCAGTGTTGTTCCAGCAGCTTGTCATGTGGCTGACAGACTGTACTTCATCTCCACCTCAGGCCTTGTCCCTCTATTGTTTAGCTGCTCTTCAGTGCTGTTGTTTATTTTTAATCTTTGCCAATTAAAAGCCAGCTCCACTTGATTTCATGCTCTTATGGATCTGCAGCAGCAGCAGCATCTGCTTTGGTTTCCTGCAGCAGCGAGACAAATCTGCAGCTCAGCGTGACATTATTGAAAGCAAACTGACTAACAGCAACATGATGAAAAACAACAGCAGGGAGCTGAAGGTCCAGAGAAGAAGAAACTGACAATAACTGATGTCTACAAGTGTCCAGACTTGTAGACTCATTGACTAATGGATTGATAAGTGATTAGTTTGGGATGCTATTTGTCTGTTTCCAGATTTCTGAAGTCATTTTGATCTTATTTTGCCTGATGGAGCTTGTCAATAAAAAACAGTTCATTCTGATTAGAACAAAATCTGAAAATAGCATCCTGTTCTACAGTTTACCCTGCCATGCTCTTTATTAACTGTGTGTGTGTGTGTGTGTGTGTGTGTGTGTGTGTGTGTGTGTGTGTGCACGCTCTGATGCTGTGTGAATAATAAATGATTCATCAGCTTTTATAAAATGTAAAATAGCTCATTACAGCTCTGTGTGTTTCTGCTGTTTGATTGTCCTGAAACTGTGTGTGTGTGTGTGTGTGTGTGTGTGTGTGTGTGTGTGTGTAGGGTCATTTCTCAGAGGTATTGTTTAATCTTCTTCCCACAACCCCCTGCTCCTCTGATCCAGATGTGTGTGTTTGTGTGTGTTTCATTGGTGTTTGATGAGGTAATGAGTTCTGAATGGAGCTGATAAGGTCACACACACACACACACACACACACACACACACACACACACACACACACACACACACACACACAGTCTCAGTCCATTATCTGTGTGACTGATCAGTGATCAGGTTAATGATGTGTATGATCAGCAGTGTAGTTGATCCACAGTCTTGTTGATGCTGTTTCTGCAACATCAGTGATGAAGGAGCTGTCAGGTGGACCGGTCCTCACCTCCAACATTCTCCTTCCAGCTGTCTGTCTCTCTGAAGCCTCCCTCAGGTCTTCAAAGAGGACAGTCGACCACCTGTCTTCCTGTTTCAGACATCACTGTCAGATGTATAACGCTGTGTGTACACATGGTTCTGTTTCAAAAACCTCAGTGTGGAACTGGGCGCACAAGCCTCATCTCCACTTCCACAATTATCCATAAATGGATGAAGACGCCCTTAACCAGCCATTTTCATATCAATATGCTGCCTGCTCCACCTGTCTTTACACCTGTCAGTGAAACAAACGGGAAAGAAGAAGTGCAGTTTCATAGATTGTGTTGCACTGAGGAGGTTCTCCAACAGCCAGAACAGTATTATGTATGACCATGCAGCTCTTTATAGTGTCTGTATTAAATTTCCTGCTGGAGGATAATCGACATCATAGCATGCCGCTCCCACTCTGCCTCAGCGACTTTGTGAGCATGCATGCAAGTCTTTCAGTCATAGACTTTACCATGTGGATAAATAATTCTCCTCACTTGGCTGGTCTGTTCTTTGTTATCAATATCCAACAACTCAACTTAGTCACTGAGCAGATGTGTAACCTAGTGTATATGCTGCAATTTGTTAACTTTATGTTACTGCCTGTTTATTTGATTCACTGTGTCTTCTAAGTTGAGGTAGCCTGTCACGTAGTTAAGGATAGTGCAAGGAATCATTTAACTCTGTAGTGATGATGTTGTAAACTAACTGGATTATGAAGTTGATCCAGAGTGTCTCGGCCCTCCAGACCTCTGAGCAGGTAGTCTGCAGTTGATGGTTTCCTCTTGTCAGGTCCGCACACCTGCTGCTGCATCCTCACGTCCTGCTGGGATGTAACTTCTCCTCCTGTGGACTCTACCAAGTCCTGATGCCACAGTTGCAACCAGCACACTGCTGAAGCTGTGACTCAGCATGGTCCTCCTGCACCCTCCATTTCATTTTCTCCCATGAGCTCTATGAGACTCCATGTGGCAGCATTTCTCCTGCTCTGGTAGTCAGGAACTCCTTCTGTCAGGCTGCTGACGAGGAGCTGCAGTTTGTACAAAGCGAGCCTGCACAGAGTTTGTGGTAGTCCTAGCCACCAAATCAGCAGCAGACACAACAGGGTTCAACCCTGATCGGTCCACTTCTGCCAGCCGCACCTCCAACTCCCCATTGGTCACTTTACCACCTTTACATTCTTTACCGCCTTTACAGTCTTTACCGCCTTTACCGCCTTTACATTCTTTACCGCCTTTACAGTCTTTACCACCTTTACAGTCTTTACCGCCTTTACATTCTTTACCACCTTTACAGTCTTTACCGCCTTTACATTCTTTACCGCCTTTACATTCTTTACCGCCTTTACCGCCTTTACCGCCTTTACATTCTTTACCGCCTTTACCGCCTTTACCGCCTTTACCGCCTTTACCGCCTTTACAGTCTTTACAGTCTTTACCGCCTTTACAGTCTTTACAGTCTTTACATTCTTTACCGCCTTTACATTCTTTACCACCTTTACAGTCTTTACATTCTTTACCACCTTTACATTCTTTACCACCTTTACAGTCTTTACCGCCTTTACAGTCTTTACCACCTTTACATTCTTTACCGCCTTTACCGCCTTTACTGCCTTTACCGGCTTTACCGGCTTTACCACATTTACCGCCTTTACAGTCTTTACAGTCTTTACTGCCTTTACAGTCTTTACAGTCTTTACTGCCTTTACAGTCTTTACAGTCTTTACAGTCTTTACAGTCTTTACAGTCTTTACCGCCTTTACAGTCTTTACAGTCTTTACAGTCTTTACAGTCTTTACAGTCTTTACTGCCTTTACAGTCTTTACAGTCTTTACAGTCTTTACAGTCTTTACCGCCTTTACAGTCTTTACAGTCTTTACAGTCTTTACAGTCTTTACATTCTTTACCGCCTTTACAGTCTTTACAGTCTTTACATTCTTTACCGCCTTTAGATTCTTTACCACCTTTACAGTCTTTACCGCCTTTACAGTCTTTACCACCTTTACATTCTTTACCGCCTTTACCGCCTTTACCGGCTTTACCGGCTTTACCACATTTACCGCCTTTACAGTCTTTACTGCCTTTACAGTCTTTACAGTCTTTACAGTCTTTACAGTCTTTACAGTCTTTACAGTCTTTACCGCCTTTACAGTCTTTACAGTCTTTACAGTCTTTACAGTCTTTACCGCCTTTACAGTCTTTACAGTCTTTACAGTCTTTACAGTCTTTACAGTCTTTACCGCCTTTACAGTCTTTACAGTCTTTACCGTCTTTACAGTCTTTACATAGGACACACACATGCACAGTTTTCCAGGGTGTAATTGGGTATTTTCAGGAGGACAGCTCATAGCTCATCTTTACAGGGCCCTGCTTTATACTGCACATACACACACACACACACACACACACACACACACACACACACACTCATTGAGACATACAGCCTGTGCTCAGAGCTCAGTCAGTATTGATAACCAGGTGATTGATTTTAAAGGCTGAAATTGAGGTAATTTGCCACAGGAGGCATTAACACACTCAGGTGTTAGTGTGTGTGTGTGTGTGTGTGTGTGTGTGTGTGTGTGTGTGTGGACCAGGTATTCCGCATGTTGTGGGGACTCGCCTCCCTTATGGGGACAAAAAGCAAGTCCCCTTAACGTAAGGAAATTAATGTAAGTCAATGTAATGTCCTCTGAAGTGATGGAAACACGACTGTGTGTGTGTGTGTGTGTGTGTGTGTGTGTGTGTGTGTGTGTGTGCGTGTGTGTGTTTTGTGTGTGTGTGTTTTGTGTGGTATAAAGTGTTATGTTAATGTTTAACAGTTCATATTCTGATATTAAACTCTCATCATGTGCTGTAGTTATTATCTGTCTGTGGACCACAGGCTCCGAAGCATCATCATTACATTTCACATTATCAACAGCAACAAACATGTATATATACAAATAAAAATAAAACTGGGTAAAAAAACCATGAAACATTTTCATGACTGCTGACACGATGATCATCTTTTCCTCCTCATGTTCGTCTTTCCTGCTGATTAATAAATAAAAGAAAAACATGAATAAATCAGCAGAGAAAAGGTAAAACTGCTGTAGTTTTAAATGTTTAAATCATGAAAGAAAATCATGAAGACTCTTCTTACAGGGTATTGATCAATGATTATTGACAGTTGAGAGTAACTAAGTACATTTATTCAAATACTGTACTTAAGTACTTGTACTTTACCTGAGTATTTCCATGTGATGTTACTTTATATTTCCACTCCACTACATTTCAGAGGGAAATATTGTACTTTCTACTCCACTACATTTATTTGACAGCTTTAGTTACTTTTCAGATGAAGATTTGACACAATGGATAATATAACAAGCTTTTAAAATACAACACATTGTTAAAGATGAAACCAGTGGTTTCCAACCTTTTTGGCTTCTGACGTCTTACAAAAAGCAGTGTGTAGTCGGGGTCACATTTCAGATGTCTATGAGTTGTTAACAGCTCCACCAAATAGTGATTTTTCCCTCTAAACTTCTCACATGGTTTCATTTCAATAAATGTTCAAATGATCCAATATTTCAGCAAAAATCAAAGATTAGAGAAAAAGTCCAAAAACTGAAAACAGATTTGTGTATCAGAACTTAGTTTTTTCTTCTTTCCTCTCCCATTAATCATCTCACGACCCCTCAGATTTATCTGCTGACCCTTTGGAGGGGCCCCACCCCTAGGTTGGGAACCACTGGACTAAACTAGCTAACTGTATATAAAGTAGTTGAAACTAGCTCCACCTCCAGCAGCTACAACAGTAACATGCTGCTTACACACTGATGCTTCAGTATTAATAATCTAATGATGTCATATATAATAATATATCAGTCAGAGGGACCAAACCACTACTTTTACTGCAATACTTTAACTACATCAAGCTCATAATACTTATGTACTTTTACTGCAATACTTTAACTACATCAAGCTCATAATACTTATGTACTTTTACTGCAATACTTTAACTACATCAAGCTCATAATACTTATGTACTTTTACTGCAATACTTTAACTACATCAAACTCATAATACTTATGTACTTTTACTGCAATACTTTAACTACATCAAGCTCATAATACTTATGTACTTTTACTGCAATACTTTAACTACATCAAGCTCATAATACTTATGTACTTTTACTGCAATACTTTAACTACATCAAGCTCATAATACTTATGTACTTTTACTGCAATACTTTAACTACATCGAGCTCATAATACTTATGTACTTTTACTGCAATACTTTAACTACATCGAGCTCATAATACTTATGTACTTTTACTGCAATACTTTAACTACATCGAGCTCATAATACTTATGTACTTTTACTGCAATACTTTAACTACATCGAGCTCATAATACTTATGTACTTTTACTGCAATACTTTAACTACATCGAGCTCATAATACTTATGTACTTTTACTGCAATACTTTAACTACATCAAGCTCATAATACTTATGTACTTTTACTGCAATACTTTAACTACATCGAGCTCATAATACTTATGTACTTTTACTGCAATACTTTAACTACATCAAGCTCATAATACTTATGTACTTTTACTGCAATACTTTAACTACATCGAGCTCATAATACTTATGTACTTTTACTGCAATACTTTAACTACATCGAGCTCATAATACTTATGTACTTTTACTGCAATACTTTAACTACATCGAGCTCATAATACTTATGTACTTTTACTGCAATACTTTAACTACATCGAGCTCATAATACTTATGTACTTTTACTGCAATACTTTAACTACATCAAGCTCATAATACTTATGTACTTTTACTGCAATACTTTAACTACATCAAGCTCATAATACTTATGTACTTTTACTGCAATACTTTAACTACATCAAGCTCATAATACTTATGTACTTTTACTGCAATACTTTAACTACATCAAACTCATAATACTTATGTACTTTTACTGCAATACTTTAACTACATCAAGCTCATAATACTTATGTACTTTTACTGCAATACTTTAACTACATCAAGCTCATAATACTTATGTACTTTTACTGCAATACTTTAACTACATCAAGCTCATAATACTTATGTACTTTTACTGCAATACTTTAACTACATCAAGCTCATAATACTTATGTACTTTTACTGCAATACTTTAACTACATCGAGCTCATAATACTTATGTACTTTTACTGCAATACTTTAACTACATCGAGCTCATAATACTTATGTACTTTTACTGCAATACTTTAACTACATCGAGCTCATAATACTTATGTACTTTTACTGCAATACTTTAACTACATCGAGCTCATAATACTTATGTACTTTTACTGCAATACTTTAACTACATCGAGCTCATAATACTTATGTACTTTTACTGCAATACTTTAACTACATCGAGCTCATAATACTTATGTACTTTTACTGCAATACTTTAACTACATCGAGCTCATAATACTTATGTACTTTTACTGCAATACTTTAACTACATCGAGCTCATAATACTTATGTACTTTTACTGCAATACTTTAACTACATCAAGCTCATAATACTTATGTACTTTTACTGCAATACTTTAACTACATCAAGCTCATAATACTTATGTACTTTTACTGCAATACTTTAACTACATCGAGCTCATAATACTTATGTACTTTTACTGCAATACTTTAACTACATCAAGCTCATAATACTTATGTACTTTTACTGTAGTAGGATTTTTCATGCAGGACTTTTACTTGGATTGGATTATTTTTACATTGCTGTATTGGTACTTTTACTGAAGTAAGGGATCAGAATACTTCTTCCACCTCTTGTGTGTGTCATTAGTGTTTCAGATATTTGGTCATAAATCAAAGTATTGGAAACATTAATCAGCAGTATCAGTAGCAGTACTTCTCCTCTTCCTCACTGTCTCTGTACTTTCTTATATTTTATTTTTCTCTTGTAGTTCGGTTCAGGACAAACCTCACTGTCATAAATTATCCTGACTGACTTTCTGTTTTCAGCAATTAGCATCTGAGTTTATAACATCACCCACCCACCCACACACACACACACACACACACACACACACACACACACAGTGCAGTGTGTTATTGTAGTTTATTAATAATTGAAGGGGTGAAGTTTCATGTAAAAGGCTGATTTATGACAAACGTTTCACCTCAACAATCAACCTCTTCTTCTTCCTCCTCCTTCTCCTCTTCCTCCTCCTCCTCCTCTTCCTCCTCCTCCTCCTCCTCCTCTTCCTCCTCCTCCTCCTCCCTGGCAGCACAGCGGCTCAGTGGTTAGCACTGTTGCCCCACAGCAAGAAGATGTGAACTCCGGCCGTCCCAGGTCCTTTCTGTGTGGAGTTTGCATGTTCTCCCCGTCTTTGCGTAGGTTTCCACCAGGTGCTCCGGTTTCCTTCCACCATCAAAGACGTAGTGTATGTTAGGGTTAATACTCCTGTCGGTGCCCCTGACCACTGGAACTGGCAAAGAGAACTGGAGTTGGCGCTGCGCTGCGGCTGCCCACTGCTCCTAGTGTGTGTGTATAGAATGGGTCAAATGCAGAGGATCAATTCTGTTTCAGTGTATGTGAGTGCAAAGAAATGACAAAAAAAAAGAAATCTTAATCTCCTCTTCCTCTTCTTCCTCCTCCTCTTCCTCCTCCTCCTCCTCTCTCTCCTTGTCTTGCTTCCTTGCCATTCTCCTCCACTGTCTCCTCCTCCTGTTCTTCTTTTCCTCTCATTGCTTTATCAGCAGTTTTCTCTCAGGTGTCTGTTGGACTGTGTGTGTGTGTGTGTGTGTGTGTGTGTCTGTAAATGAAGTTCTGTATGCTCCTTCTTCTTCTGGCACTCTGCCTTATTGCATCTAAGCCATGGCTACATGAACAACTGCCTGATCTGGCAGAGATTGTGTTTCAGCTCCAGCTAGTACCTGCCTGTATGTCCTGCACCTGATCTGCCTGGATGCCCCCTGCTGCCTGTCCATCAATCACATGTGTTTGGCTTGCTAACCACCAGTCTGCTACCTAGTCTACTAGCTTTCAGTCTGCTAACCACCAGTCTGTCTTAAAGTCTGCTCTATCTCTGCTTCTGAATCGGCTACACTCCTGCCTGATCCTGCCCCTGAAGACCTCCAGCAGTCTCCTTTCTATGGGTCTCAGCTTGCAATTTTCCAGGGGTACCCTTGTTTAGGAGCCCCCAGAATAAAGCGTAGTCTCTATAGTTCCAGAGGCCTTCGGCTTTCTCTGCTGTCCAGCCTTCTTTCCCGACGCCCAGTCAGACCTCCAGCTGTCGATCACCCCTGCTGACAGCCAGCCAGACTTCCAGCCGTTAGCCGACACCCAGTCAGTTGACCGCCCTTGCCAACTCCCAGCCAGACCTCCAGCCTTTTGGTTGCCCTTAAGTGGCTTCGCCGATGCCTTGGCCCCCAGTGTCTAGGCCCTGAGCATTTCTGACAACCTCCAGAGCGGTCCCACCTATGCTCTCACGTCCTGCTCTTCTCCACTGTCCAAGCCATCCATCGTCTTGGTTTTGCCCCCTGAATGCCGCCTCCGGACCCAGCTCAGTTTGACCCCTCCTTTTTCGTTTCTCCCTCCTACCCAGCCTGGAGGGACATCTGGGAGCTGTACCTTGAAGGGGGGGGGGGGCACTGTCACAAGTCCTGTTTGTGTCTCCGTTGCCCTTTCTGCCTCTGTCCTCAGTCCAACACTTTTCTCTTTAGTCCTGCCAACCTGCTCACCTGTTGCCACTCTGCAGTTGTTTGCTGCCCATTTACTCATTAGCTCCTCTGTACATATATTGGTCTCAGTCATTCATTCCCAGCCAGTCGACTTAGTTGCTTCATTGTATACTTACGTTCTAATCATTTTGTATCCTGTCCGTTACCTGTTCCTGCTGTTCCTGACGTTTTAACTTTTTTGCCTGTTTATGACCTGCCTGCTTTGCCCCTTTTGGATTTATTTGCTGGATTTGGACTGCCTCCCTGATGACTACCTCTAAGCCTGTCTTCTCACTTAACCTGTCAGTCTCTGGTGTCTGCATTTGGTCCTCCAACCGTCTGACTCGTACGTGCACCTGTGACAACTAAGTATTTAGCAAGAATTTATGCTAAGAATTTATTAAGTACTTTATGATTGGCTGGGTGACGCCGCAGGTTACAGTTTTCAGCGTCACATCACCGTGGTGACTATAGTTAGTGCTGATGGTGACAGCTCTGTGTTTCTATGGCAACCGTAGACCTAATTTTCTTGCCTGTGATTGGTCGGTCAGGTTCCATGTTCGGTTTGACTTTGACTTTAATGGAGACCAGGAGATGGAGAGGATGGAGGGGTGAGGAAGGAGAGTGGAGGGGTGAGGATGGATGGAGGGGTGAGGATGGAGGATGGAGGGAGGGGTGAGGATGGATGGAGGGGTGAGGAAAGAGAGTGGAGGGGTGAGGATGGATGGAGGGGTGAGGATGGAGGATAGAGGGAGGAGTGAAGATGGATGAAGGGGTGATGATGGAGAGTGGAGGGGTGAGGATTGAAAGGTAATGAAGAAAAGGTGAAAAAAATAAAGAAATAAATGGGATTAGAGGAGGAGGAGGGATGAAGAGACGAAGTCAGAAAATTAGATAGAGACACTTCAAACGAATGGAAGCTACCTACTGCTGAGTGTGTGTGTGTGTGTGTGTGTGTGTGTGTGTGAAGCAGCTTTGTCTAAAATCACATTGATGTTCACACACACACACACACACTCACTCACTCAGAGTTAATCTCCCATTCAGATGAAGATGAACCGTCCTTTTATATCCCGACTGAAAAAGAGAGAGAGAAGATGAAAGGTACTTTCTTCTTCTTTTCCCATGATACCATTTAGTCGACTCTGGGTAGATCCTTTCTGGTTGTCACAGTAACGACGTACCCGTCAGTCACCGCCTGTCAGGTGGTCTTTGTGTATGTGTGTGTGTGTGTGTGGACATATCTTGACTGTTAGTCCAAACACACTGGGTTCTACATTTCCCATAATGCACCTGGATAGTCGTATCATTATTAGGGCTTTGACCCAGAATGTACTAACCTTTCATTTAAATTGATTGAAAATCACCGATTTATATTAATTTATCTTTTATGAAACTTTATTTATTGTATTATTTACGTTGTATAATTTACAATTTATATATTTTAATTTATTTTCTTATTTTTTAATAGTTTTATTGTATGGTTTTCTCTTACTCAGACACATGCCCAGGTTTACTTGCCTTGTTGTTTGTAAATGTATTGTTTAATAAAGCAGCTGTGGCTCAGCAGGTCGTCTACTTATCAAAAGATCAGTGGTTCGATTCCCGGCTCCTCCAGTCCGCATGTCAAAGTGTCTTTGGGCAAGATACTGAACCCCAAATTGCTCCCGATGGCTGCACCATCGGTGTGTGAATGTGTGTGTGTGAATGAGTGAATGTGGACATGTAGTGTAAAAAGTGCTTTAAGTGGTCAGAATACTAGAAAGGTGCTATATAAATACAGTCCATTTACCATTTAAAAAGCCACGTCTTTCAAACTTTGATAAAAAAACAGTTCATGTCACATTCAGTAAGGACACAAAGAGAATAGAGGAGTGCTGAAAACATATTCACATACATGTTTATACACATGTCACATAATCACTTCCTGCACGCTGCGATGTAAGTTACCGCCACACCAAATGCCTCATTGGTCCAAATCACAAGCCGTCTGTTGATTTGGACATTTAATGCGGAAAAGTTGCAGCAATTTAACAAAATTACAAGCTCTTGCAAATATTGCAGAGATTTCCTGAATTTGTTTCTTGAATTATTGCGATCGCAAAATTGCAATTTCCTGGAAGGACTGGCTGGGTGCTGTCTCCTTCTAATGTGAGGCAGGTATTCACTGGTGTTGAGTTTACAGCCACATGCTGCCCTCCACCCTCACAGACAAAACCACAGGCAGTTACTTAGACTGAAAACACATTTCTATTTCAGGTGGACTGATTTCAAAGACCTTCTGCTCTGTTTCTGTATCACCTCGAGTGTTTCTGACACTTTCACAAGAAGCTTTTTGAGGTTTCCATTCTGTCAAGACCTTATTTGTGCAGATAGTCACTGTGGTTCAGGAGCTACAGACGTAATTTGGGTTTGTCCTCTTTCATTTTTGCTCCAAAACAAGAGTGGAGTGGAAGAGGTTTAATGCAGCCACAATCTGGCATCTCTCTCTTCTCCTTAATTAACATAGGATTAAACTCAGGAATCTTGCATAATAAATACAAAACAATCTGTTAAACATTGAAACAATACATCAACCAGATAAAATAGTCTAAAGATGAAAAGTCCATATTAAACTCACATCAGTTCATTGTTCTGCTTGGAATAGTTTGGAGGGAAAAGAGGGGAGTCACAGGGTCCTGAGGGAGGGTCCTGTCAGGAGCGGCAGTCTATGCATTGATGCAGGTGGGGTGGAGATTTAACAATCATGTTCTCCTTCCACTGTTAAACTGTATGTTCACCGTCCTAAACACGCTGCTTCATCTCTGTCTCACCACACGAGTCAAATCAACTGCAAACAACAAACAAGACCTTACAGAGGTTTTTATTCTGTAGCAGAGGAGGAAAGTGAAGGGTTAAATTACCTCAGTGAATCTGCAGATACTGCAGACCTACACACACACACACACACACACACACACACACACACACACACACACACACACACACACACACGCTGCCTGTGGTGCGTTTTGCATTTCAACACGACACTGATTAAATTCGTCAGCAGAGAAGAACTGAGAGGAGACGAAGACGATCTGTCGTACATTCAAAACACACAAACACTGTTTTCTCTTTCTCCTCTCAGTGTCTGAGTACTCTGACTACAGTAGTGGTAGTATTAAGAGCAGTAGTTACAAGTATTAATAGCAGTATTAAGAGCAGTAGTTACAAGTATTAATAGCAGTATTAAGAGCAGTAGTTACAAGTATTAATAGCAGTATTAAGAGCAGTAGTAAGTAGTAATAATAATAGCAGTAGTTAGTAGTAGTAGTAGTAGTAATACCTCAGAATGTTAGACAATTTAAACGTTTTTTAACATCTTTACAGGTGCTTGCATCACTAAATAGATGATGTCATTTTGTAGGTGGGGCTTACCAGAAATGGGCGGGGCTTCACACACAGCGAGACAAGGAGGCGTGCCCTCTCATTCTAATCAATCAACGATGCAGAGGGGCGTGGCTACGACCGATCGTCAGCCTGGAGAGAAGACTGTGTTCACCAATACAGGTAGAGACAGACAGGTAGACAGACAGACACACATGTAGTGAGACAGGTGGACATGGAGACTTGCTGATGTAAAACCCTGTCTCACTCTCTCTCTCTTACAGCAGTGTATGTTTGGACCTGTCTCTCCCTCTCAGCTCTGCATTGATAAGTGGCCTGTCTTACCTTTCCAGGTAAG
>CM076465.1:776294-783794 GCA_038419695.1 Scomberomorus guttatus | reverse complement strand
CACAACTCCAAGAGGAATAGGTGAGTCAGACATCATCCACAGCGCTGAGTGGCGTGATTGGTTGTTTAATTTTTCTGAGCTGTCTGTCTCTCTCTAGAACAGAGGAGTCGATGTCTCTCGTCCCTCGTCCAGGAGACGTCAAGCTCCTCCCACTGGAGCTCCGCATCACTCATTTTAGGGAAATGATGCTGGAGAGAGGGGTAACATACACACATACACAATGTAACACATACACACACATACACACTGTAACACACACACACACACACACACACTGTAACACACACACACATACACACTGTAACACACACACACACACACACACATACTGTAACAGACTCACACACACACTGTAACACACATACATACACACACACACACACACACACACACACACACTGTAACACACACACATACACACTGTAACACACACACACACACACTGTAACAGACTCACACACACACTGTAACACACATACATACACACACACACACACACACACACACACACACTGTAACACACACACACACACACTGTAACACACACACACACACACTGTAACACAAACACATACACACACTGTAACACACACACACACACACACACACATACACACTGTAACACACACACATATACACACATACACACACACTGTAACACACACACACACACACACATACACACTGTAACACACACACATATACACACATACACACACACACACTGTAACACACACACACACATACACACTGTAACACACACACACACACACACACACATACACGCTGTAACACACACACATATACACACATACACACACACGCTGTAACACACACACACACACACACTGTAACACACACACACACACGCTGTAACACACACCCACACACACACTGTAACACACACACGCTGTAACACACACACACAGACACTGTAACACACACACACACACACACACACTGTAACACACACACACATACACACTGTAACACACACACACACACACACACATACTGTAACACGCACACACACACACTGTAACACACACACACACACACTGTAACACACACACACATACACACTGTAACACACACACACACACACACTGTAACACACACACACACACACACTGTAACACACACACACACACACACATACACACTGTAACACACACACATATACACACATACACACACACTGTAACACACACACACACACACACATACACACTGTAACACACACACACACACACACACATACACACTGTAACACACACACATATACACACATACACACACACACTGTAACACACACACACACATACACACTGTAACACACACACACACACACACACATACACGCTGTAACACACACACATATACACACATACACACACACGCTGTAACACACACATACATACACACACACACACACACACACACACTGTAACACACACACACACACACTGTAACACACACACACACACACTGTAACACAAACACATACACACACTGTAACACACACACACACACACACACACATACACACTGTAACACACACACATATACACACATACACACACACTGTAACACACACACACACACACACATACACACTGTAACACACACACACACACACACACACATACACACTGTAACACACACACATATACACACATACACACACACTGTAACACACACACACACATACACACTGTAACACACACACACACACACACACATACACGCTGTAACACACACACATATACACACATACACACACACGCTGTAACACACACACACACACACACTGTAACACACACACACACACACGCTGTAACACACACCCACACACACACTGTAACACACACACGCTGTAACACACACACACAGACACTGTAACACACACACACACACACACTGTAACACACACACGCTGTAACACACACACACACACACTGTAACACACACACACTGTAACACACACACACACACTGTAACACACACACACACACACTGTAACACATACACACACACACTGTAACACACACATACACACACACTGTAACACACACACACACACACTGTAACACACACACACACACACACACTGTAACACACACATACACACACACTGTAACACACACACACACACACACTGTAACACACACACACTGTAACACACACATACACACACGCTCTAACACACACACACACACACACACTATAACACACACACGCTGTAACACACACATACACACACACACTATAACACACACACGCTGTAACACACACACACACACACTGTAACACACACACACACACACACTGTAACACACACACACACACACACACTGTAACACACACATACACACACACTGTAACACACATACAGTCGTTTTTCAGAACACTAACATTCACTTCCTGGAGATTCATTCTAACCCTCTCAGGAAACATTTACATCAGCAGGGAGTGAGCACAGTTTCAGCTGCAAGAGTGATCAATAAACAGTGATCAAGGTGATACCTGTGTGTCTCCTCAGGTGTCAGCATTCTCCACCTGGGAGAAGGAGCTCCATAAGATGGTGTTTGACCCTCGATACCTCCTGCTGACCTCAGACCAGCGAAAACAGGTTCAACAGATACCTGACAGCTTGTTTTAAAACCTATCTGATGTAAAAACACCTGTGTCTCTTAGCAACGGGTATCAGCTGTTATCACCAATACATCTATCATCTATACATCTATCGCCAATATATCTATCACCTATAAATCTGTCACCAATTTTCTTTTCACATCTGTATCAGCGAGTCAGCTGATTTGTTGAACACATTTACTGTGTGTGTATGCGTGTGTCCGTGTGTGTGTGTGTGTGTGTGTGTGTGTGTGTGCAGGTGTTTGATCAGTTTGTAAAGAGCAGGCTGAAGGACGAGTACAAAGAGAAGAAGAGTAAACTCCATAAAGCTCGAGAGGAGTTCAAACAGCTGCTGGATGAAGCGAAGATCACCAGCAGGTATCATTTATTATTCACCGCAGCACAGTTAATTATTCAGCCATGTTCCTGTAAAATCTGACCTGAGTGCACCTCCTCACCTGGACCGGCAGGTGTTTATCTGCCTGTCAGATCAGTGAGATAACTCACATTCAAGCTGACAGGTGACGCTCTGGTTGGTTTGTCTGCTCCCTAAATGTTAGTGAAGCTACTCATCAGTTGAGGTGTTTTTTTGTTGTCTCTGTGTGTGGAGAACTGGTGGCAATACTTTAACTAAAGTCCTGTTTCTCTCTCTGCAGATCAACCTTTAAGGAATTCTGTGTTCGTTACCGTGGTGACCGGCGGTTCAACGCTCTCACCCGGAAGAAGGAACAGGAAGTCCTCTTCAGTCATTGCATCGCGTCCTTAAAGAGACGGGACAAAGAAAACCGAGCGAGACTGAGGAAGATGAGATGAGAACCTTACAGAACCATCCAGAACCTTTTTACAACTCATCCAGAACCTTACAAAAACCTTCCAGAGACCCGTTCTGTCCCACCACACCCAGCATGTCGAGGACTGGATGTCACTGACCGATCCTGGTCTGGTTTCAAACTCTGCTGGCTCTGTTGGAGAAACTGGACCGGAACCAGATATTAGTCGTGACTTTAGGATTATCAGCTTCTCTCTGCAGTCTGAGTGGTTTTGAGTTATTGAGGTTTGACATCCTCGTTATTAAAACTGACATACAGTACAGTTCTCTTTTATTAATTAAAATAACAGACATTCTTACATTTTGTTCAGCTCAAATTTGACCCATTTTTACATTTAAGAGCATTAAAAACATTTTTGTGCAGCTAATACACCTTGTTGTAGAGTAACTCCCTCTGGAGTTTCACTGAGTTTTTTGTGATTATTGTGGCCAAAATAGTTTGATTTTGCAGCAGCTTTTCTCAAAAATTGCGAAACAATTTGCAATGTGTTATGTGCTCTTTTTGCAGTAAAATTGCGGGAATTTTATTTAAAAATAATGTGATTTATTTAAACTGCTGCCAGTGAAGAGTCATATGTAATGACTTCCTTGGATAAAAAGCATTCTGCATATCACAGAAACAACTATATTTCAGGTCTAATGTTTAATGTATTTTCTGGGCTCAAAGTTATATAACAAAGAAAATACTGTACTTGAGTTCCATTTATAAGCTTTATTAAATAAACTTTCAGCTCAACATTAGCACCAAATAAAATCAGTCAATAATGTCATTAAAATAAATCCATCAACATAAAAATATAGTTTCATATTGATGTTTGAGGTAGATTATGTTCATCTTTGCTGTCTGAACAACATCAGCTTGTATTCTTCTGACTAACTGAATCAAACCTCATTTGGGAACATTTGGGAACATTTGGGAACATTTGGGAATTGTTTTGTTCAGTCTATGGCATGAATGGAATGAACCATAGATGTTGCAGTTATATGGTATGTGCCTCAACCATTAGGCCGCCAGGGCAGCCCAGTACCAACAATCCTCCAAATTACACAACCACATATGTCGTTTGACCATGTGAACGATCCATAGGAGCGTTTTCAAATTAGGCGCCTCTATCAGCAGTAATCACCAGGACAACATCGTTTGTCAAATCACTGTTAAAATTAATGATGTTTATGATGTGACAGCGCTGTGGTTAAGGTCTGGTTAGGTTTAGGGAAAGATCATAGTTTGGGTTAAAAAGATCACTTGAAATGTGGTGTGGGTTAAAGTTACTACTTCCTTAAAGTTGGTAACTTTCGTTGTCATGGCAACAGTAAACACTATGACAATCAGTTTTAAAAAACTTTCCGGGCTCGCGGTTGGAAACAGGAAGTGAACAGCACTCTCCTGCAGCAAAGTCCACTAAGTCTACTTTTTACAAGTTAGGATCTAACCAGCCACCCAACCGCCACCTCTGAATATGGAAATTTGTCACCTTATGTAGACGTCATCTAACCTGCGACAAAATTACTACGGCCAATAGATGGCGTCTGTCACTCAAACATAACTATAGGTCGTTTTTAGCAAACTGACATTACAACCTGTTGTGTTGGTTTTCTTGGACTGACAGGCTCCCCAATACAGTTCTCTTTTATTTGTCAGAATTAGAGACAGCCTTAATGTACTTAAATATATCATATCAAAATCCATTTTTAAATGTTTTTTTTATGATCAGGTGGTTTTCAGATAGAAGCTTCTAACTCTGAGAACTCACTTTTCTTTTGGGATTATAAGTTTTTCTATCTGTTGCGGCTTCACAGGAAGTGATAATTTTGTTGAAAAAAGTAGATCAGTCAGACTTTGTTTAAATACACAAAATCATTGTATGAACTACTGAAGGGAGTTATGATTTATATTTGGGCACAAATATGTTTTAAATTTAGACATAAATACATTAGATTTTCACTGAATGATTTGAACGTATAATACGGTTAATCAAGTTTTACCAACAACAAAATTTAATAGTTAAATAAAAACATTCAAAAATGTTTCTCCATTAATCATTAATCAGTCCTTCCTCTGCTTTGTTTTGTTGTTTTTTTGCTGTTGTCTCCGTCTGTTGCTCTTCATTTCAGAACATTTCTTGCCATTTTCTGCATCCAGATTTTTTTTACTTGTTTTATGAAAAACTGTGGTCTCTGTCAACTGTGGGCTCTGAATGTTTCTGTCATCACTGTGTCTGCTGCAGGACTCAAGCTAAACACACACAAACCCACTTAGTAGCAGGTAGCGTTAGCATAAGCAGCTAGCAGCCTCAATGTATCTCATATTCTTATGTATTAACATTTTGCCTTTAATTGCTGTCATTTATCAGAGTAACTCAACTCACTAATAATAACTCAACAATAATAACAATAATTATTGCAAAGAACTGTGCTAACTGCGTGATTACATTTAGTAAGCTAGCTGACTGACATGGTAGCTAAAGGTAAAAATCTGACTTTAACTTTTAAAGTTGGTGTTTCAGTGTCATTCATAATGACATAATAATTAATTTGGAGGTCTCAAAATTTAAGATTGAGCAGCATTTTATGATGTTTTCAGCTGCTTTAACCACAGCCACAGAGCAGTGAGGTCACATGGTAAAGAGGCAGGCACCTAATTGGTCCTCCTGTCTACATTCTGAGCACTGATTGGTGCTTTGCAGATGGAACCTTATAGCACCAAGTTTGAGGTTGATTTTTGAGATAGAACCTTTTCTTTTCTTTTCTCTAATTTTAGGGCCAATAATGCAGAAATCAAAGAATAGTTTGATGTGAATATCTAATTTTTGCCAAAAATGTCAGATAGAACCTGATAATTCTATGGTCACGAAATGTTGGACATTAAATAAATAATTTTCTTTTCCAACATGAAGGTCTGAATGCTTTCAAAGCTTCTCCACTCTGCAGGGATTAATTCTGAATAATTTATTAAATTTTTGGCCAAAACGTCAAATTTAAACAGAACAAGTCAGTGAATATAGAATATAACAATAATGTGTCCTTTATTCTGAAATAATCTTAAATAGGATCAGCTCACCTGTTTGGTCACATGGTGGTCACATGACAGTCATTTGTGTCACATGTTCATTGATAGTCCCCAAAGGATGATCTCATTGGTTGAGCCAGGAGAGAGGCGGAGCTATCTGTTGTGTGTAAACCAGATTCACTCTGGATTCTCCTTCATGTCTGACGTGTTTTTATTGACGTGTTTGTTTTCAGGACACTGCTGTAAATAAACAAACAACATTTTATAAAGTCTACCGTGACTCTGTGTGATGTACAGTAAACCCCGCCCCCCATCACCTGTCAGCACCACGCTGAGCTGTGATTGGACAGATCCTCATGTTGACGATTCCTCTGAAAGCATCCTGATGTTCTGATTGGATGTTTTTTTTAGTGTCCTAATTCTCATTGGACAGTATCTGTGTGTTGAAATGATCTTTGTGCTCTGACGTTTCATTGGCTGTCGTTCATGACGTGTTTTCGATTAAACTGTTTGTTTGTAAAACACATGGTTGTTTTTGTGTATTTGTTTACAGGTGAGTCTCGCTACAACCTGCAGGATTAGGGTCATGTGACCGACAGAGGCAGCACACGGCCTTATGTTGTTATTTACCAGTGGTGGAAAGTAACTAAGTACATTTACTCAAACATTGTACTTAAGTACAGATTTAGTACTTTCTATTGATGAATAACTGTCAGAAACATCGTCAGAAGATTTGTAATATTCAGCTTTTGTGGAGATTTACTAACGTGTTTGCAGCAGTGGAAAGTAACTGAGTACCTTTATTCAAGTACTGTACTTAAGTACAATTTTGAGGTACTTGTACTTTACTTGAGTATTTCCATGTGATGTTACTTTATACTTCCACTCCACTACATTTCAGAGGGAAATATTGTACTTTCTACTCCACTACATTTATTTGACAGCTTTAGTTACTTTTCAGATGAAGATTTGACACAATGGATAATATAACAAGCTTTTAAAATACAACACATTGTTAAAGATGAAA